>LPNX010032425.1:125730-166865 GCA_001517045.1 Pseudotsuga menziesii
AAAGTACTGAACCATATAAGTACTAAATTTCCAAAAGTTCTTCTCCGTCTGTGAGCTGAAAGTTGAATACATCTCTCACACAAAAGGACATTATGGATAGAGGAGCCTGAATGGAAATTCAGAAAGAAACGCATGCAGGAGGACTCATATGCGAAGGACAAAAGTCCAAAAAAGCACAAAAGTGCAAAATGGCATGGGGATGAGGAACAAAGGAATATTTCTGTTTACCATATGTTACTATCCTGTGGCGTCCAAGCTGGAAGCTACCCGAAGACAGAGGTAATAAATGAAACTCATCTTCCCGTCCTCAAAAGAGTTATATTGACTTGGAAATCTTGCTTTCCCTTTCTCCTAAATTGGACTATCATCAATGATTAAAAGTACATATAATTGCCATTTGGGAAATCCAGACATCTAGAAGAATTCAACATGTTTGTTTATTTTTAAACAGTCTATTACTTAAGATATAAATTGTCCAGAGATCTAGGTGCACCAGGTAGTCGCCAATTGTTGCAGTTGCAACTGTTTTCCCAAATTTTTGAAATTTTGGACCCTCCTCTTAATTTTTTATCTTGCCTAGAATCATCTGGATCCATGAACTTTGTTTTTGTTTTCCCTCTGCTACAAATTTGGACTGTTTTGAGGTTAATTGTCTTCATGCTTTTCAGAAAATTGCTTATGTCTGAAACTGCTTTGAGTGTGGAATTTGGAGTTTAGTTTTAAATATTTCCCTTTGATCTGTGATTTCTTTCTTTCTTCTCGGAAGCCTATTTCTCATTTTCGCCATTGTTTCGGGGGTGAAACAAAATTTCAGCGCTGCCCAGCCGAAGTAACAATTTTAGTTTGATTGTTCGGAGGCCATTTAAACAATGTATCGGAGCCATGTTTCCTTATGGAGCCTCTGTTGCGGAAGCTGAACAATGAGTGTTCCGCAGGATAGTCTTGACTTCTCCGATGTCGTGTTGTTATTGTTTTGACTTGTTTGCATTATCAGAGGTTGATCGAAGTTTGAGTCGGGGTTGTTTGATCTTTGTGAAGCCGCTGTTTTGGAAGTGAGACAAGCTTTTGGACCACTGCACGACCTTAAGTTCCAAACACTTAATGTTTTCACATTGTTTCTGCGCTAGCGGAAAGTTTATGACTTTGGTCGAAGGCTGTAGTTTGATTTTTTTCCACCATTGCGGCTCCCAAGCGAACTAAGTGTCTGCCATATAACTGCTACGCTTGCCGATGCTGTGTCTAGGTTTCGCCGATATGTCTTTGGGCTGTGGGGTATGTAGTCTTTTCATCTTCCGCCATTGCAGCTGCATAATGCACTAACCTCTCGATGTTGATGTCTTTTCGTTTGCCGACAGGGAGCTTTTCCGCCCGATGCTTTGGCATTTAGTTCTTCCGAATCTGATAGACTTAATGGTCTCGCAGAACTCGTTGTCCATTTGAAACCCACCGTTGTGGCTGTAAGTACGACTATCCGACCGATGTTTAAATAGTTCAAGCCGCCGATAAGGTTTTTTCCGCCGTCTTGTGAAGTTTTTAACCCTTGTGTGGGCGGCGGTGTTTTTTTATTCTTGTTAAGGCTTTGACAACGAGGGTGCAGTATAGGGCCTCATTTTGATGATCAATTTTGTTGTTAGTATAGTTTAAGTTTATTGAAAAGATGTAGTCCTAATTAGTGATGAATTTGGTTTGACTGCAGACGGACTCAAAATATTTTTCAGATTATTGCTGTGAGAAGACGTAGCTAAAGGATAAAGCTGAGGAAAGTTGGCTGAAAAGTGATGAGCAGAGTTTTTCTGAAATCAACGGAATCTCAAGAAGGACAAATAAAAGACAAGGCATAATCGATGGCAACAAAAGCCCACGCTTGGAAGGGGTCTGTCAGTTACCAAGTTGATCCTGTTTTATGAAGTACTCATAAGCAGAAATCTGAAATGTAACGCATTATATGAATCATGAGTACTCACGAAAAAGACAAAATTGTGAGATTAAACAGTTTTTTGGGGAGCCCAAAGGTCAGACGATAGGGGAAGCCCAAGGGCTTTGTGGTTTTTGTATAAAGAGAGGAAATTTGGAGAGGATAAATGGATTTTTCCTGGAAAAACTTAAGAGCCATTGTTTGTAAGAGGAACTACTTCGTTTTACAATTCAAAAATTGCAAATTTTGACTGTTGGAGAAGGTGCTGTGTGGAATGTTCGAATGTGATAAATGAACAATGTTGAAGGGAAACTATTTCGTTTTCAACTGTGTTTCATTAACTGTGAGAGCGTTCTAACTTTCTAAACCTATGTTCTTATCTGAGTGTTCTCTAGTTTATTCTGTGATAATTTCCACTATGAGTAATAGAGATTTAACGATTGATGAGCTATCTTGTCATGTATATCTTATTCATGTTTATGTGTTTTGATTCTAAGAACAACTATCTGTGATTTACCTTAACATGTGAACATTATTGCATTACTCATGAATTAATATTTTGCTCTCTAGAGACAGCTTAGTTAGTATGTATTTTCTAGTTGTGCATGATTTAGATGTGAGAGAGTCTATGACGAGAGGTAAGAACCTGCGCATCACATTGTGACCGCTCCTTGCATTCTTTATCAACCTGCATTTAAGATAGGCACTTGCATATCATACTTTAAGTCAAAAAAATACAAAAAATATATATGGTGGACCGGGCCGCAACTGGTAAAACCTTTTATTTTTGTTATCTGACCTACGTTAGCCGGACCGCAAACCGGACGGATTCCCTACACCAAATAGTCACAGGCTAGTTGGGAACGTTGACTGGGGAGAATCCCTTGCTGTTGTTGCCTACGAATTTCTAGGCCTCAACACCTACCTTCCTTCCCACTCTACACATTTACTATGACTGTGACGGATAAGTGGCAGGCAGACTAATTACAATACAAGGTATTGAATTCCATGGTTTTGAGGTGTATTCAGGATCTTTCTAATTCATTTTGTGTTTGGGGATTTGCTAGAGAGGATTTTCCTCTTGCAAGGAGCCATGGAGCTCGGCTCCCGCACCAGTCATACCAACAATTATGTTAATATTGTATCCAACCATTTATGACATTTTTCTCTTTCCATGGCATGGCTGTGTTACTTCAGTTATCTTCTGGTTTCTTGTTCATGATGGGCATGGAGCATTTAACCATGCTTTCATCACGACCTTCTTAGCTTTTTCTTGGGTAAGTGTTCTTGTACAATTGTCATATTTCTCGATTATTATTCATTTTCATCACTGTTACATATTATTCACTATATTTACATATTATTGACCCCATCTTCATTTCCTTCGCAAGTATTGTTTGAGCTTAGGCAAGGGGACAAGTCTCGTATAACGTCCGAGATCGAGAACAAAGCAAGGATTAAATACTAGGTATGCCACATCATTGTTGCGTTAACCCTGATCGAAAACAAGAGTGATATCCTACGATAAAGTTGTTTGTATTCGCTGTGGTTATGTACAGTAACTTAGGGGTCTTGTGAATTACTATGGGCTTGGACCATGAGGTGTAGCTCAGTTGGTTGGTTTTTATGGGATTTGGATTTTATAAGGTTTTATGTTCAAACTTTCCGAAAAATTAAGTTTGTAAACCAGCAATGAAACATCTGGCTGAAGAAACCCTGAATTTTTAATGTTAACTTTTATATTACTTGCTTACTGTCACAGGATTATTACTTGCTTACTGTCACAAGATAGTCCTTGTGTTTTAATGGATAGTCCTTGCGCCGTCTTTGCATCTTTCATTTTCATGGAAAGTAGTTTGTATTTATACTATATTTTGTTGATGTGGAAGCCCTCATATCTCGTCATATTGTTCAGATCAAGGTCAGCTTCGTTTTGTATTAATATAACTATTAAAGCCCGAACCATGTGGCTCACCTGAGCTCGGTATAGAGCTATTTAATTGTTATTGTTATTTAATAGATAAGAACTGCGATCTACAGGTCTTTATAATGGTTTAAATTCTGCATATGGTTTAGGCTCAGCTGAGAGGCTTGAACCTTGTTATAATTTGTTATCCCAATCCTTTATATTGTATAAATATATTGTTTATGTTTTATATATTTCATAATACTTAGGGATCGATTCATGTGATGAGTTTCGTTCGAACTCAATTTGTTCAAATGTTGTACATGGTTGATGCTGAGCGCGCGGCCATAAGGCTCAAACCTTATTCTAATTCATTTACATGATGTTATTGCATTTTGATTATGTTTACATGTAATGGTTGGGGTGCAATCCTAAGGCTCTACCCGTGTGTTTAACTTGTTATTTCTTGTTATTACACAATATGTTGCTTATTTTGTAATGTATCAATCTAGGTTGAGTATTATCTAATTAAACCACGTCAGCAAGTCCCTGCGTACAACATTTTAACAGTTTTTCTATAGCGTATAACATTGTAACAACGACTTAAAAAATACATATTTTAGTAGTATTTAGGCAACACTCATTTATCAATGTTTGGATGCATTGTATGTTAAATACTAGCGTAATAGCATTGAAACAAGAGCGCATATATTCTTGCCTTCATCGATGTTGGCTTTGCTCTTTCCTTTGCTTCAATGATCCGCTAAGGTGACGAACAAAGCAAAGTGCATGTCCTGCTTTGCTAGTAGATCTTCTCGAGGATTGAATCTCCATCAATAGTCCATGAATAAGTAGAGATTTTAAGAATTAACATTTAATTTGATATCTATACAATATTATAGGCTCACCATTATGCATTTTGGAGGTCTTAACTGTGCCAGCCTTCGATATAGTCGATTTAGTAGTTTGAAATAAATAAGTTGCAAACAGTAGAGAAGGAAATAGTAAGTCTATGTATTCAGTTAGTTAATGGAAAATTTCATTTTGTATTTATACGTTATAATTGGATAACTTTTATGGAATAAGTAATCCTTACCTATCACCTTACCTCTCAATGGATAACCACTGACCCTGCCTTTCGAACTACTAAGCAATTTTTTTTAGAACTTCATGTTGGCTTGTGTCATCAAATGTACAGATGCGATCCTTCTTTCCCCTTTTGCTTGAATGATCATAATGTGGTCTCTAAGAGACTGGCATGCATTTTTTCAGTCATCCCCTGTACCACTACTTGGATTTAAGCATCATAATTACGTATATAAAACATTAGGAAGAACACATGTGCTAGCCCTAAGATGCTCGACCAACGCCCATGGAATTGATGCTTTAAAATCCTGTCTTGTTCCGAGCGATTTAACCAACTTGTGTATATCCTCGTGATCTACAACAACCATTTCTTCTGGATTTGGTGCGGCTCAACCAAGAGAGTTACAATTGGACTCACCAGAAAAAGTATCATGCGGATCAGGCTCTGAAGGATTAACAATATCTTTCCTGATGAGCTACGAAATTATAACCTTTACTGAGCGTAGCTCAGTTTAATAATAACCTTCTTTATTTATGAGAACCCGAGGGCAATAGGAGTACTGGAAAGGTAAACTCGCCACACTTGCTCCTGAGCATATACCCTCTTATGAGTCATAACATCACATACTTAGCATCAGTTAACTTACTACTTGTCGAGCTCCTATCAGACTTGTAAGATTTATATTCACTAGGTACTTCTTGATTCTGCCACTTAGTGACCAGGATTCCAATTGTTAAGAGGAAGACGATAGTGCTGATGGTAACCTATGGTGGGGTTTCATTTTTCTTACAGTGCATATTAATTTACCTGTAACACATAATGCATGTCCTCCGATAGGGTGGATGGATATCGATGGAGAAATAATATGGGAAGTTGGGGTGGCTCCTAAGTAAACCTCGATGAGATGCATGAAATAATGCATATATAGTGAAGATACAAGTTCTAATTTGTTTTTTGAATTGGTTCCTCAACTTCCACACACAGACAAAGTTTCAACAATGAACTCTAGGGTGCTAACCCTAATTTCCTTGACCATCCTCGTCACTATCAACATAAATTTTCAATGCTAACCCTAATTTCCTTGACCATCCTCGTCACTATCAACATAAATTTTCAATACATTTTCTTTGCCAAAGGACCTGGGCTGACATTTTCTTTCTAAATAAGACAAAGTCCACGACCATGTCCATTTGTGTTATTCCAACCTTGTTGGGTTTTTGAAACTCTTCGTCATTTTCCAACTTATGTATTATTTGTTCAGTGTGAGCATGGGCTAGTGTGATGTTGTCCATTCTATACCACTTTCCTCAATTGTTTGTATGATTATTTAAATGTTTCACCAGTGGGATTCGAATTTGCGACCATCTTGGTGACACTTGTCAGCCCTGTCGCTCCCCTTTTTGTTGTGTATGTATGTTATGGCCATGGATTCATGGGTCTAGCAGTGGTTCAGGGGATTGATGCTATTTTATATTTCGTTTTCGCTCTTTGTGGTAGAGGCTATTCTGATCAAATAAAATCTAAAATGACTGCAACATTCTTCACCTAAAAATGTGAATTTTTAAAACCAAAATCGCTACTCATTTTGAAACCAAAACAAAACTATATTTCTTTACTCAAATGTGGACCCTTGTAAAATGAAAACTAGGAAATAATCGCCCAAGAGATGAAAACTCTTCCCCTGGAGTTTTCTTGCTCAAACGCCTATCGGAGTGTCGATTCCCCTGGAGTTTTCTTGAAAACTCTTCCCCTGGAGTTTTCTTGCACATATATAAAATTTGATATCTAATTAACTAAAAAACATACACCATGACATATACCACCCACTATGCATGTTGTTGCCAAGCGTAGACACGATACAGAAATATTGTAGCATTGGCATGACAAACACTGAGACCCACGAGGTTACACATCTTAGCTATGTTCGATAAACACGACTAGAAGATAGTAACTTCGAGCTCTTTAGCTGAGTTTGGAATGATAACAATTCTTCCATTCATCAGAGTTTTGTTTTATGTAATAGTTCAGTATATGAAGCCGACATAACTCTTTCAAGAGGAGTTAGATTGAAGGAAGGTTTCCATATTAATCTCAACTTTCTAACCGTGAGCACTATAATTGCAAAGCTCGGGCCTACTTCTACCATTCTTCTTCTGTTTTCAAATTTCAAGTTAGATTTGTTGAAATTTCCCTAGGATTATTACACCCAACTTCTTGGCTATTAATATTTGTTGTATCTTCCAGTTCCTTTGACCGATTTTAGACCTTTAACCTCATCTTTATGCGGTAGGCTCTTAAATCTACTCGATAGTCAGAGTAGGGACAACGGTCGGTTCCCTTTTCCAGACCCGGTATCCCGTGCACAACCAGGTTCCCTCATTACCTCAAGTGTGTCTGACATATATTGTTTTTGCTGGGTCACATTGAAGGCCGGCGTCTTATGCAGTAATTTGTGGATGGGTCCTTGCTTCGCCATGCCCAAATATTCTATAGTCTTTACGCCACCTTCAGTGACCACATTAACGTTGATATATGCTTGGCTCACTAAATTATTTGCAGCCCCAAATTAACCATGTTTGCCTAGCGCTGTGCATATTTCCCATATTTTCTCGATTCCATATCGCCCCTAGTTGCCCAATTGCAGTGCTAGCATAAAATACATAGGCACAATTTTAGTTGATCTTATTTAATCATTTGATCCATCACTAACAGATCCAAATCCATTTGCAATCGATCTGGAGCCTGTGAATAACCTACCAATAGGTGAGGTGGATGGAGAAAAGATAGCTGGAGGAGAGGCAATTTTTTAACAGTCCCAACTTCTATACCACCATCTTGCCTAAAATATTTACCGGCTTAATTAAAACATAGTATATTCTTTGTAGAGTTCTTGTTGAGATGGGATCAAAGGAAACATCCGCAACGAAATAAGTAGTTCCACTCACAGTTGATTCATTTGAATTAGTAGTTGTATTGGAACAAGTTGATCACCCTGCAATAAAATTTTATTTGGTTATTCTAGGATTGAGTCAACCCTGTATTTCTATCTGCTGCGGACTCCACCTTGAATAAATTATTTTCAATTAATCTTCTAGCGCAGACAATGCATGACACAATTTTTTTTTTATGTATGAGTTTTGATCTCTGTTCTCTCTTGGAAAAATCTAATTGAAATTAGAAGACCTCTTGTTTAACATTATCAATATTATATCTTACCTCTTTGGCTCTTCCAGTTCTCAATGTTGTTACAACAGTGTGAGTTTCCCAAAAGAACGGAATAGCTGCTCTAACGACGGTCAATCAGGCTCTGCTTAAAGTAAATTCTTCCTTTTGCCACCTGATATTGTTACCAGCATGGAAATCATGCAGAATGCGACTATATTCTCGGGAGAAAGGACGCCTGCCGAAATTGACTTGAGTTAGCAGCACAACCTTTTTGTTTTTCTTTTAGCTTTAGCGGAATAGTCTTGCGAAGAAAGGAATTATTGCGAGTGACTTTTCACCCCACTCATTTTTACTTCGATAGACTTGGTTTTCAACCAGCTTTTATTGCCACATAATTAGGTTGCGACCAACTTTATGAAAGAGATATCTTAAGTCTAAAGACTTATGTTATGAAAAAAACTTTTCATCGCGGGTTACTTGGGATTAACTGCGACATAACTATTGCAACTCACTCACAATATTATTTAACTCAACATTAAATAAGATTTGGGATTAACTGCAACACAACTATTGCAACTCATTCACAATATTATAAGCCAACATTAAATAAGATTTGGGATTAACTGCGACATAACTATTGCAACTCACTCACAATATTATTTAACCCAACATTAAATAAGATTTGGGATTAACTCTGACACAACTATTGCAACTCACTCACAATATTATTTAACCCAACATTAAATACGATTTGTGTCGAACCCTTCTGTGCATAAAAACTAGAACTTTTAAGCGGTGAAATAAATTTGGATTCTTTGTGTCTTTCACTTACAATAAATGTAAACAACATTTACTCTCGTAAATATGAAGAAGATATGCTCATAAATAAAACTTGTATTAAATAATAAAATATGAATTTTTATTTCTTGTGACACATAACAAAACTTACAGCTGTAAATACAAATTTGGAAATTACAAGGATGTTTCACCTTTTATAGAGCTTCGGCTCTCAACACTTTTACAAAATATAGAAGCTTGAGCTTCAAACTCTTCAGAGAGTTTTTCTTCTTCTTCTCCACAGTGCTTTTCTTTTTCTTTGTCTTTGTCTATCTCTTGAGAGTGTTTATGCTTGTGCATTCTCTTCTTCTCTAAATTTACAATCTTCTTCTTCATATAGAAAACATCTAAGGACTAAAATTGTTTCTCTCTGATGGTATCGACTTAACATTAAAGATTGTAATAACTATCTACCTACAAACTCAGCTTCAACAATTAAATTCAACTGGCTTATATACGAGAGACGTGATCCCTTCATCCTGTTAGACTGCCTGACATAGATTGACTTGCTAGAGACTCTCAGAGAATCGGTTGATGTGCTATTTGAATCAACGAGTAATTAATATTTCCAACACTCCCCCTTAATTATGAGTAGATCAAAATTTAAAACAAAATATTACAAAATGTTTCAGAGCTGAAACTTTCTCTGTTCATGACAGAGTTCATTGAGTAGAACTTGTCGTTCCAAAATAACTTCGGAGATACTGGAATGTATCCCTTTCCAATGGTTTTGTAAAGATGTTTGGAAGTTGATCTTTAGACCTGCAAAATTCTAAACAAATTTCTTTATTGTTCACCAATTCTCTTATGAAATGATACCTTGTATCGATGTGTTTGGTTCTCTTGTGAAACACTCGGATTCTTTGACAAGGAAATGGCTGAATTGTTTTTGTAGAAAAGGGTTGTTGGTTCTTGATGGTTCTGCGACAAGTCTTTTAAAATTATTCTCATCCAAATGGTTTGACATGCAGCTCCTGTAGCTGCAACATACTCTGCTTATGCATAGAGTTACTATGGTCTATTTCTTTGAAGCCCATGACACAACACCTGTACCAAAATGAAATGTGTACTTAGATGTGCTTTTCATATCATCTATGTTGCCTCCATTGTCACTATCGGTGTATCCAATTATTTTAAAATTTTATGAGGTTAAATACATTATTCCAAGGTCTTTTGTGCCACTTACATACCTCATAATTATTTTACTTGCTTTCCAATGAGAGTCTTTTGGTGACTCCATAAATATTGAGATCAGACTTACTCCATAAATGATGTTTGGTCTTGTTGCTGTTAAATACATAACACTACCAACAAACCTTTTAAACAATGTAGGATCTATAGTTTATCCATCATCATCCTTGCTCAATTTTAAACCTGTTAGTACTGGTGTTGGGGTTGACTTGCAATTATAAATATTGAATCTTTTTAAAACTGTACTTGCATACTTTGACTGTGATATAAAGATACCACTTTCAGACTGCTAGACTTCAATGGCCAAAAAAAAATTCATAAGCCCAGATTTGTCATTTCAAATTCACTTTCCATGACTGTTCTAAATTATTTTATGCCAAAATCACCAGTAAATATTAAATCATCTACATACAAGAAGACAATTAACATGTTACCTTTCTCATTCACTTTGGTGTACAAAGTCGGTTCACTTTAACTTATGTGAAATATATTCTCGGTGAGATAGGAATCAATGCGACTATACCAAGCTCTTGGAGCTTACTTCAAACCATATAGCGCCTTTTTTTCAGCCTGTACACTTTGTATTCTTGTCCTAGAACTTCATAGCCTTGTGGTTGTTCAAAATATACTTCTTCATCTAGATAGCCATTCAAAAATGCATATTTAATATCCATTTGATAAACAGGCCATTTGTTTTGTGCAGCGATGGCCAAAACTGTTCTGATTGTATCCATGTGTGCAACTGGTGCAAATGTTTCATTGAAATATATACCGAGTTGTTGTGTGAACCCCCTTTCTACCATTATTTCCTTGTGCTTTTGCACATTCCCATCAACATCTTACTTGGTCTTGTAAATCCATTTGACATTGACAACATCTTTATCTGCTAGTACATCAACCAGTTCCCATGTATGGTTTTTATCAATGCATTCTATTTCTTCATCCATGGCTTGTTCCCATACTTCTTCTTCAACAACTTCCTCAAATGTTAGTGGATCATCTATTTGAGAAAATAATGCAAAGAGAGAGAAGGACTTTGGTGTACCAACTTCATATATTTCACGTAGACTTCTTGTCTTCACTGGATCTGTTGATGTCGAACTACTTGATGGAGTTTGTTGTGCTCTTGGTGTGCTAGTTGGTGTAGCTTGAGCTATGACTTGTTTCAATGTTCCTTGTCCTGAACCATGTCGCAGTGTCATGGAAGTTGACGGTGCTGTGACTGGTTGACTTACATGTGATTTTTGAACCACTTACTCCGTCATGTCATCATGCTTGACATTCGACACAATATTGACATTTTTCTCGATGGTTCCATCCCATAACTCATTCTCAACAAATTGAACATCACGATTGATGATCACTTTCCTTGCGATAGGGTCATACAACGTGTATGCTTTTGTGTCATCAGAATATCCAACAAAAATACATTTTTGTCCCTTGTCTAATTTATTTCTCAGCTCATCTAGCACATGAGCATATGCGACAAAACCAAAAGATTTTTAAATGAAAAACACTATGATTCATACCTGTCCACACTTCTTGAGGAAATTTGTTCTTCACACTCTTTGTCGGACATCGGTTCATACTGTATACAGCAGTTCCAACTGCTTCAAACCAATATTCATTTGGAAAATGCTTGGTTGCCAACATGATGCACGCCATCTCCATAATGGTCATGTTCTTTCTCTCTGCGACACCGTTCTATTGAGGTGTATACCGTGTAGTGAATTGCTTCTGTATCCCATGGGTTTTGCAAAAAATTAGAAATTCATTTGAAATATATTCACCGCCTATGTCCGTCCTTAGGCTTTTGATGCGGTGACCACTCCGGTTCTCCACGAGTTCCTTCAGCTACTGAAAAGAACTAAATGCATCAAATTTATGTTTCAAAAAATATGCCCATGTTTTTCTTGAGTAGTCATCAATAAAAGCAAGAAAATAAATGCAGCCACCAACAGATGATGTCTACATTGGAACACAAATATCAGAGTGCACGATCTCAAGTGGTGTGTGTGCTCTGTATGTCTTTCTAACAGGAAAATTTTCTCTATGCTACTTGCCAAAAATGCAACCTTCAGAAAATCTGTCTGGTTTTGCGATCAATGGAAATCCTTTTACCATGTTCTTTGTGTGCAATAGATTTAACCCACCAAAATTCAAATGTCCAAATCTAAAATGCCACAACCAGGAATCATCCTAAAGTTATGTTTGAAACGCAGCTTGAAAATCAACGCTGTCATTTTCTTTCTTGTCACACTATACGAATTCTTCTTTACTTTCTACCTTGAATGCAGATCTTGTATTTTCTGGGACTATCTTCAAAGGAAACAAGTGGTTTCTTGTCATTGGCACTTTTTCTATCAGCTGGTTTCTTAGACATATGTCTTTAATCACACAGTGATTGTCCTCCATGTAGACTCTATAACCTTTCTGTATCAGATGTCCAATACTCAGCAAATTATGTTTCAAACCTTCAACATGATAAACATCAGGCATATATTTATGCTCCCCCTATTTGTTTAGAATACCAACATTGCCTTTTCCCAAAATAGTGACTTGGACATTATTTCAGAGTGTAACATTAGTTTGAACTGAATTATCTAAACTGGAAAATAAATTTAAATTACAAGTCATATTATTGTTGCAGCCTGAATCTAAATACTATATGTCATATGGAATTTCTTGAATGGTATTGCATTCAATTGGGGATGCGCATGCCATCAACATTGTGCTCGACGAAGGGTTGGTGTTCATCGACTGGTTTTGGCTTTCCCTTCCTTGGTCATACTACTTATTTTTGCATTCATATGCATAATAACCAAATTTCTTACAATAATGATATTGAATTTTTTATTTATCAAACCTTTGACCACTTGCCTGACTTGGGTTTTGATTTTGTCCTCTACCAGTGACATCTGCGTACTCCTATTGAGAAGTTTCTTCCTCTGCCTCTGGAATTATTTCTCGCCTTGCCTCTTCCACAACTTATGGATGATTGTGTTGCAAATGCACCTTCCAATGATGTATTTCTGTTGATTATGTGTTCATGATTGATGAGTGAATCTTACAGCTCATCAATGGTGAACATCGTCATGTCTTTTTTTTCTTCCAAGGTCACAACCAAGGATTCAAATCTTGGGGGAAGACTTCTGAGAATTTTCTCTACCCCCCTTTGGTATGCTATGGTTTCTCCATGATATTTCAGTTGATTTATCAAACCAACAACTCTGGTGTAAAACGAGTCCACTGACTCTAGTTCTTTCATGGACAGAGACTCAAAATCACTTCTCAAAATCTGCAACTTGGAAGTCTTTACCTTGTCTAAGTCTTGATAGGCTGTCCCCAATGTGTCCCATCATTGATTTGTGGTAATTGCTATTTCTAATCTTGGTATTATGCTTTCATACATGGCTTGTTGTATGTAGAACACATATTTTCCATCTTTCTTCCTCTGTTCCATCAGGGCATCTTTCTGATCTTGTGAGAGATTTTTATATGCCGCTTGATCTGCTGGTTTTGCATAAACATTATGAACAGTATTCCAAACATATTGACCTCTAAACAAATCCTTCATTGTTAGAGACCAATACTCATAATTCTTTTTTGTAAAAATTGGAGTTTGTAAACCTAACATATTTGAACCGGAAGTAGAAGCCATTTTTAATTTTTAACTTTCCTTAGAAAATTACTTTCTCCCTTTTAGTACAATATTTCTTTCCTAAACCAGCTCTGATACCAGATCTCGGGAGAAATGGCGGCCACATCAACTAACTTGAGTTACTGCGCATCACAACCTTTTTGTTTTCCCTTTTTATCTTTTGCGGAATAGTCTTGCGACCAATATACCTGCGAAGGAATTACTGCGACAGAGTTACTGTGAGTGACTTTTCACCTGAATCACTTTTACTTCAACAAACTTACTTGGTTTTCAACCGACTTTTACCGCAACATGAATCAGGTTGCGACCAACTCATGTGCGACCAACTTTATGAAAGATATATCTTAAGTCTAAAGACTTATGTTATGAAAAACACTTTTCACCGACGGTTACTTGGGATTAAATGCGACACAACTATTGCAACTCACTCACAATATTATTTAACCCAACATTAAATAAGATTTGTGTTGAACCCTTCTGTGCATAAAAACTAGAACTTTTAAGTGATGAAATAAATTTTGATTGTTTGTGTCTTTCACTTACAGTAATGTAAATAACATTCACTCTGGTAAATATGGAGAAGATATGCGGCTAAGTAAAACTTGTATTAAACCATAAACTATGGATTTATATTTCTTGTGACGGCATAACAAAACTTACAGCTGTAAATACAAATTTGGAAATTACAAGGATGTTTCACCTTTTACAGAGCTTCAGCTCTCAACACTTTTACAAAACACACAAGCTTGAGCTTCAAACTCTTCACAGAGTTTTTCTTCTTCTTCTCCACATTTCTATTCTTTTTGTCTGTCGCTGTCTATCTCTTGAGAGTGTTTCTGCTTGTGCATTTTCTACTTCTCTAGATTTACAATCTTCTTCTTCATATAAAAAATTTCTCCTGACTAAAATTGCTTCTCTCTGAAGATACCGACTTAACATTAAAGACTGTAATAACTATCTACCTAGAAACTTAGCTTCATCAATTAAATTCGATTGGATTATATATGAAATACATGATCTCTTCATCCTATCAGACTGTCTGACATAGACTGACATGCTACAGACTGTCACAGAGTCGGCCGATGTGCTATTTGAATCAACGAGTAGTTAATATTTCCAACATATATATTTATCCATGAGTCAATGTGGGTAAGGTGCATAATAGTACATCAATACAACATTGGTTATGAGCTATGAGCTAAGAACATTCTCCCTTTCTATGAATAAACAAATATGAATGTTGGAATTTATCAATCCAACATGTGAAAATAGGGAATCTTATAGACAGGTGGGACAAGAAGACATGTGGTGCTGCTCAAGAAAAGGTTACAAGAAGAGAAGCCAAGACTAGTTGAGTAAAAGACAACTACACTCACTTAAAGACCAAGTGAGTAAATGAAAACTACACTGATGTTTCAATTTATTACTGTTTGGACTTGGAATTCACAAAAAATATAACTAGATGAAACAATTACCCTTTAGTTTTCTAACCTTTTGTTTGGCTATGAATATGAAATGAATTTTGTCAATGCAGATTTGAATCTAAATCTACATAGAAATAATAAAAACAAGTGATTAAACTTCTTCAATGTCTTCAAGTTATGAAACTGTGAGTTGTGAAAGGAAGAACCAAGCTTAAAGAAAATATAGTTAAAAAATGAGAAAATGAGAGCAGGATCTCTATCTTAAGCGTTTTGTTGCTAGAGGAGGGCGGTGGGCAGTGGAGAAGGGCAGCGGGCAGTGGTATGAGGAGAGCATTGGGTTGAACACTAAACATTAAATGTTAAGAACTAATGCCAATATTGTTGGTATCATTACATCCAAAGAGATACAAGTAGAGTATTATTTGAAGTTTCAAATGAACAAATTTTAAGTTTCAAACGGAGAAATGTCCTCTTGCCTCGATATGAGGTCAAGTAAGAGGTCAGAATTGTTGATAGGTGGAGAAAACATTGTTGTGTTTTTCTTGAATGTAAACTTAGCATAACTATTTAAAACTTATCTTGGTTTTGGTGCAACTTAATTTAAACGATGGCAAGCTGATTCATAGAATCCCTGGAGCTCGAGAGAAGGGACTAATAATATTGTAATAATTGTATTATTATTATAATAATACATGTAGTAGGTCAAAAGCTTAGCCCTATAGTCGAAACTGAATCCTCTCTTACTCATGTATATACTTGTGATATTTATCACTAGAATTTGAAAACCAATGATATAAATAAATAATATAATATATATTTATAAATGATTATCAATTTGTTATTTGCAGTTCAAATGTGTGATATATTTTCTTTTATTTCATTTTGTAAATGTGATATTGTCATGTTTTCAATGTTCTACTAACAATAAACAACCACATTAAATAAAACATATTTACATAGTTTCCAATACTAATCTATTTTAACTTAGAAAGAAACCAAAGTCCTTCCTAATAAAATTACTACATCTTCTCCTAGATCAGTATGCTTTTAGTCATATAAATAGTTACTGAAGAACACAATTAATGAAACTATAAGGAAAATGCAGACACAATATAACTAATAAAACAATGAACCAAATAAGAACAAAATTAAAATCATATAAGCAATTTTAAACAAATATAATAATGTAGGTCATGAATAAATAGAGACAAAGTTAAAATCAAATTAACAGTTTTAAATAGATTATAAACATTGATAGTCATAAACTCATAACAATCTAACCTTCTTTATAAAAGAGAATCTAACAATCTAATCTTTACCATAAATATTTTTAAAATTTTTTTTAAGCCATTCGACTGTATGAAAGCATGATACTGAGTAGTTATACATACATGATACTGAGTAGTTATAAAAAAATATCAAGCCTTTCGACTGTAAGAGATTGATACAGGGTAAAATTAATATTCATATGTATATTTTATTTCCTTGGGTATTAAACCCTCGGTTAGAAGTCGTAAGTATCGAACCTATATCTATTATTTTCGTGGGTTAATAGATTTACGGTGTTTAGTTAAGGGTAAACCCTAACTATAAAAAGGATTTGTTGTTTAGTTAAAATGATGATAGCTCTGTTTTAACTTTCTGCTTAATTCTATAAGGATTTACAAGAAAACTAAAGAATGCTAGTCATTTACTAATTATGTATAATATTGATGTTAGGTGAACATACCTATAATAAAATGATTTTGTTATAAGTACTAAATAATTCCTGTTTACAACTCCTACTAAGGAAAACTGTTTATGTAATAGAATTCATATTAACTTATAATTTACAGGAATGAGAAATTTCCTATTTTCTTTCAAAAACAAATAATAGTTTAGAAGCTTTTAACATTCATGAAATCTTCGAGAATATTAACAAAAACAATTTTAAAGATAATAAACCAGTAACAATATAGAACCTTTTAACTTTCGAAGTGGAAAAACATCCAAAGAAGATTGTTCCTCCCAACCGTCTCCTGAAAGCAACAAATATTACTTGCTTTAGGACCCCCGAAGCTGTTCATTGAACGACCAGGATGAAGATACTCTGTAAAATATTGTTCTGTCCTCTCTGCAACTTCGCAGTCACATTTGTAGTCAACACTCTAGCAATTCACATTAGCCTTCCCCTAATCGAATTTCCTTTTATGTGTCTAACTTTTTAGTTTGCAGCAAACCACAAGGTTCTAATATCTAGAATGTAGTGAGCCTCTTGCTCATTTGATGGGTATATATTTTCTTTGGGCCAGTTTTGTAATTAAATGAGCCACCTGCTTAGTTCCTCCTTTCTTGGGAACATGACCACAATTATAAGGAAATTTCCTCTTGCAACAACTAGAAAGTGAATGATGTTGCTGCCATTTGTCATTTTTGCCCTCTACACCAGATCATTCCTCCTAGTGGGTCAGTGAACATTCTTCAATAGTCCTCTTCGGATAGGTGTCTCTTCTTTTAATTATTAAGTAATAAAATATTTCATTTACATTCATCTTTAACCATCCTTGGTCAACAACATAAAATTTTACAACAACTTTTAAAGTAATGTCTTTTCACAAAATAAAATGTTTTTAGTTTTAGGTGGATTAAAACGATTGTCAAATTTTGGGTATTTACTACCTGCTTAGGAAAAATCTGAATGTATTAGCCATTGCACGTTTCAAATTCTCTTCTTTAATATATAACAGTAACAATAGTAAAATACAATGAATTGAAATGTATTTCTTTGTGAAAATAAATGAAAATAAAATTAAAAAAAACCCTCTCTATGTAATGCTAATCTATATCGATAAATTCCAAGAATTATAAACCAAGAGTCAGTCGAAGCATAATAACCAAGAATAAAGTGAAACAAATCCTAATTATAAACTGAGGAGATCCGAAGCATAATAACCAAGAATAAACTGAAACAGAGATGAAACATAAAGTCCACCGATAAGCTGAACAGAGCCGAATCATAATAACCCAAAATAAGCTGAGCCGAGTTGAAACCTCAACATTAGGTTTACAGACCTAGAGTGGTTTAAAGTGTTAGAGGAAACGACTTTGTACACTATTGTAGCATAAATATAAATAAACCCTAGGGTTCAATTCCGAGCTTTAAAGGAGAAAATCGACTGTAACAAGTTAAAAACTACAAACTGAGTTCATCAAATTTCCAAACCTTGTGAGGTATCCAAACCCTGTGAAACTTTAACCAAAATAAAATTACCGAATGCAGCTATGGAATAGCATGAGAAGTTAAACCCTCAGTGGGGAATAATAACCAATAACATGGAATAATAAGAGCCAACTGATAATCATAGACTGAGAACACGACCGTGAAAATATGCAATGCGTCCATTAAAGAACTTGAATAGGGAAAGAGCCGTAGGAATAAACCATAACTTACCTGTTAAATCGAATACTATTTTCCTTGGAGGCCTTATGTGCAGATGAAAGTTGAGATTTGAGATCGGGGTAATATCAAAGTAGAGTAAGGCTAGAGGATGTGGAAAAACAACCTTTTGGACCCATGAAGGACATTATGATTTTAAGGTAAAGCCTTTTGGGATAATTAACGCTCCACTGACATTTCAAGCAACCATGAATAAATTATTTCATCCATTCCTAAGGAAGTTTGTACTAGATTTTTTCGATGATATAATCATATACAGTAAGACATGGAAGGACCATCTCGTACATTTGGAATACTTACTCTCTATTTTAAAAGCAAATCTGTTCTATGCGAATATGTCCAAATGTAGGTTCGGTAAGGAAGCAATGAACTATCTTGGTTATGTAATATCTAAAGGAGTCAAGTTAGATCCAGAAAAATTCAAATCAATCACAGAATGGCCAAACCCACTAACATATCTGTTATGGAGAGAAATTCCTATGGCTTGGGGTACCACAACAGACAGCTAGACTCCAGAAATCAATCTTTCCCAATATGCAATAGAAATAAAATGTCTGACACTAAAGGATCGAACCTCGTACCTTATTCCAGACGGTTGAAGTAGATCCCCATTGAGATTTCCAATCTTCAGCTTGAATTGTTATAGCACATCCTCAACAAGTAAACAATACAAGCATACTATATTTCATGGTGTTAGATCTATTCTAGCATATATAATCAATAATGTATAAGCATTTGACATATTCCAATGGATACAATATTCATTCAAATACACATTACTGGACAGGAAAATATATTTCTATTAATATGAATCAGAGATTACAAGTGACAACCTCTGACGGCACGTCTGCGAACCGGAGAAACTGAATCCCCCACTTGGGCCTCCACCACCTCAATCCTCCATCACTTCGATAGCAAGCTTACTAGCAAAAGGCAAGCTTGGGAAGAACACAACAGTGCTCCAAGGGACAAAGGGATGCAGACTCAAGCATAAGTTCTGGCAACAATGGACTATAGTTTCGTTACTCTCAATTCTCTCTTATGCTTTCAATGTCTCAATGGGTTCCTTATATAGCTTTTCAAAGGGATACTGAAAGTTCAAATCCGTGCGATCTCAAGGTATATGGAATGCTAGGAGTCATATGAGTCGGATCCAAGTCAAGGAACGCTCCAAAAGGTTTTGGATTATGTACACATCCCGATGTATGCGATTATAGAGGGAATATCCGCGTATGTACGCGATTATCGGGGAAAAAGCTGCGTATATCACTTTTCTTATGTTTTAAGGGATGGTCAAGGATACATCAAAAGACAAAAAGTGGTCCATAGGGGCTAATGAGTCTGCAGCGGGACAGGGGAAGGCCATACAATGTGTGATTCACCTAGTGTGGTGAAATCCGCTATAACAGATGCCCCCTAATGTATGAGATCAGAGGGGTTATACGATGGCCGAAATACATTATAAGTCCATCCCAGAAGTGAAGTGATGAAGGTACCCAAATGGAAGACCAGCCACCCAATCAGCATAATACCATAATACAACTCTGCATATAACTGCAAAAACATATAGCAGTCCTGGATACATAAGAGTACAATGGCCATGAATAGGCATGAAACATGATAACACATATGTGGTCATCGCCACGTACAATATACATAGATTGGAATCTCCATGATGAAGATATACAAAGGACCATGATCTCCACAAAGGCTGAAGATATATAACAGATCAAGATCTCCATAGTGGCTGGAAATGTCTGACATATACTGGTACAAGTCACGAGAGCTGAAATATCATGAACACTGGCACGATCAAGGAGGTAGCATATAGTGGATGCCACCAATCTGGAAGGTCTTCTACACACACCGCTACGAGTACATGTCCTACTATGCGAATAGAGGTGTCGAGGTCGAACATAGTAGTCCATCGTCTGATTACCGGTCATTGATGTATACCGTTAATAGACGCGAGATCACCCACCAATAATGAAAATGGGAATCAAGGTACTAGAGTGCAAACTAACAAGTGTGAATAAATGTGTTGAGGTCGAACAATTGAGAGAATCCATCGATCAGGGGACATTGATGTATTCCCAAAACTGTCGATGGCGAGAGAACCTACCACTGATGACTGCAAGTCTCAAGGCACTCAAAATGACTCTAGACTCCAATCCCAGAATAAATGATTTGAAGTCGATGGGATGAAATCCGCTGGAAGGAGGGCATTAGGGCATCCCCCATCATCCAACACGAGGTACTCATCAAGGCTATATAATATGGAAGAAATTGATCATAAGGTGCACGAACCAGTAACTGTACCGGTAATGGCCGACATGCAAAGTCAAGATAGCTGAGGAATGGCCGACTCAGGTTTCAACTTCCTTTGAACAAGAGCATAATGACGTATGGTGACTGAATGAAGGCAACATAGACTCGATATACAAACTGGGACATCTCTATGACGCAGGAGGCATCAACAGAGGCTCCATAGGGACTGGAAGTATAACCAGTCGGTGGAGATAAACTCAGATAACGAGTACAGCTCCTAAAGTCAAACTATAACCCAACCAATGGATGTGATATACAGTGCTCTGTTCGAAGGCGACACGACTCGACAGCTGCCAAAGATAATATCTTTTCTTGTTCGGCTTTTTGGTTTTTTGATTTTTTTGGTCTTTTTCAGTTATTTGAAAAGCTTGAAAAAAGAATAAACTAGTTTTATAGTTACAAACTAGGAGGAGACGAGTGTCATGAGGGAAAATAAACTTGTTCCAAGCAGTGGAACATACCTATGCTCAATGCAAGGATACATGTGTAGGATATCAACACTCGGGGGAAAATCCCCTCCCGGTAAAAAGGGAACCAAGCTGCGAAGGATATAAAGAAAGGCTCTGCATGGCTAGACATGAGACAAGCTCGGGCTATATGGCTGAAATGCAATGTCAGGGGAGCCGGCATAAAGCTGAATAAGACAAGCAAAGCTCATGATAATGCATCCACAACTTGATACAAGGGAGTCTGGGGGATCATGGCCAGCATAAGATCAAGAGGAGTATGAGGCTCTTGCTAAATGTCATGGCAATACTATACAACGGACTCCCACACCCTAAAGGGGGAAACATCGGCATGGGCACCAAATGCAAATAAGGCGCTAACTAGGGTACCCATGTAAGGTGAGGCTCTACCACTCATATCATGCCACTTCTATAGCAGCAAGAAGGTTCCATGACATAATAGAGTGGGTTCGTACCTAAGCATATAGTGGCATGGTCATAAGGTTATGAAAAATGCAAACGGTGGTGAACCTAACCTATATGCCAGTGTAGACGTTATACCTGAGATCAGTACGAACGGGTCAATCCAAAGGATGAAACAACACTGAAAACGGTCTTCTACATCACAGATTAGGTCAGAAACGGTCAAAACTATTGGGAAGGGGGTAAAAATTTTCAAATATTTGAAATTTTTTCTATAAATAGTAAAAAATAGAAATCATTTGAAACTTTTACCCATTGGAGATCTGATTTTCAACTGCAAATTCCAGGAGATCTAGTCGGCGAAATTCACAACCGTTTCTTCCAGGTATTTACTCATGTTCTCTGCTTGCATTTCAATACAATTTTTACAAGTTTTCATGGTCAAATGAATTTTTTAAGGCCAATCTTACATGAGCGCTGCGGCCCACGTGGGTATCGAAGCTTTTTCCACGTATACGGATGGCTATACGTGGAAAAGGGACTGGAAACCGCGTACATATGCGGCTGTTTGCAAAACAGCTGCGTATGACACCGCGCAAAAGGATTTACATGAATCTAATGGACATTTGGTCAATTTCTCATGTAGGATGGTGCTAGAGTGGCGAGAACGCGAGCATGGTGATGTAGAGGAAGCAGTAAGGGCTGACAGAATGGCTCAAGAAGCTTTAAGAAGATGCAGACTCTACAAGTTTTGGTTCCTAGGTGGCTTGAGGGACAAACTAGGACTACTACAGATGCTGGTAGACTATTGGGATCCAGACTCAGAGTCCTTTCGGATAGACGGCATGTCCCTCACCATTGAGGTGGAGGATATCTACTTTATCACAGGTCTATCTCGACGAGTTGAGATGGTGAACCTTCGTGCCTGAGGAGGGCTAGGTCATGGGCTTACTATCGATGAGTACATAGCTATGTACTACTACCCAGAGACTGAGAAGGCGGGGAGCCAAGTTCCCATCAACGCTATACAGGTGCTGGGCCTAAAGGCCATACTACTGACGCTGGGCAGGATAGCAGGCTTAGCATCACTCCATCAGGCCTCTCGGCCACTGATGTTCTATGCGGTTGAGTGTATGACACCGACCATCTATGACTGGAGCACTTCCCTACTGAGCAACATGAAACATCAGCTCAGTGAGTGCAAGGAGGGTAGGATACAGAACTTTGGGTTCAGCAGCATCTTGAGCATGTTTTTCTTCGAGCGTGTTCCAGGATTGATCCCTAGAGTGGATGTTCCTCTCCACGGGGTTCGATATCCGGCCCAACGATGTTGGGCAGACGCGATGCGCAGACTGGGGGGTGGTAGGGTGGCCAACCCTTATCCAGCAGACTTTTTTCCATGGTGGCGACGACAGATTGTTGCCATAGAGGACTACCCTTATGCAGGGATAGATTTCCGGGGAGATTCGGACATGCCATTACCACCAGGATCAGCATATGGAGACATAGGTAATGAATCTCGACCCTTACTCTTTTTAAAATTTTTGAATTATTTAATTTTTTTGTGTTTTCTTGATTAATGGAATAAAAAAGACATGGTTTTGGGTGACAATACATAATGACATCTACCATTCATGTGCAGATGTGGGACCACGACGACCAAAGGGCTTCCCACGTCATAGACGGAGGGGAAGAGGAGACGATATCACCGGTGTGGATGCGGAGCGAATGCTCCAAAGCATCCATACCAACTTCATGCGACTGACTCATAGGATTCCCATGGCGCAAGTCGAGGACTTGCCTGAGGCTATGCAGAGACAGGTGGTGGGTGTACCACGCGCATGGGTGCGTTTATTCCAGTGGCTAGCTAGAGCCATGGTGACATATCATTATCACAACCCTCTTCCACCTCCACAGGACTAGACACCTAGGAGTGTATCTATTTTGTACTACCGTGTATATGATGGTGGATTTCAAAGCCCCAATTTTGTATTATGACAGTATGTATTACCACATTTTGATATATAAAAAAGTTTTATGGTGATTGGTTTATTTATTTACATGTGTAAAAATTGTGTTTATCATTAATTTATGATGAATGAAACAAATGCCAATCTAACACATAGTTAGCATATGAGTCAGCAATTTGATTATAATTTCTTGGAATGTGTATATATGTTATGTTCTCAAATTGTCGTTCTAGCAATATCACACGTAAGAATCTCCTTAATAACGTTGGATCTCTAACATGGTACAAACCATTGAGCTGTGACACTACTAACTCTGAATCAAGACATACCTCAAGAGAAAGAACACCATGCGAAATGGCATCCCGTAGAAGCTCGATAACGACACTATATTCAACAACATTTTTGGAAGATGGCCGTAGACATACACCTCCTGAAGACAGTACATGACCCATAGGAGTATAAATCACCCAAGCAGCTGAGGCTGAGTGTTGAGTGTGACGGCTTGCACCATCCGCGAATCCTATGTAGGTGGAAGATTCCATTGACATCTTCCATAAGAAATGGAAACTAATCACAAACCCGATCACGATAAACAAGACCTAACTATGCAAAAAAGATGTACAGTAATATACAACAAGCAGCCTTGGATAAAGATCATGCATAGTAGTTTTTGAGATAGAGCCCATTTCTAGGCTCTGCCAAGGCCGTCCCTTCGTAATCCACTAACTCGTAGGCACCCTTCTCTAACACACGCTTGACCATGTAAGGACCACGCCACATAGGATTGAACTTCCCTGCCCCCAAGGGTTCTTTCGATTGATCCCACAAAAGGACCAAGTCTCCCTCACTAAACACTCTCGGACGGACAGACTTATCATATTGGGCCTTTACGCGACGCTTATTAACCTCTAGAGTCACCAAGGAATCGAGTTGCTCAAGGTGAACCAAACGCTCCTCCAAAGGCGAAGTGTCTGGTAAGAGTTCCACGGCTAACTTCAATGAAGGAATCTTGCATTCAACCGGCAATATCGACTCCACTCCATGCACAAGCTGATATGGAGAAAAACCAGTGGCAGTATTTACCGCGGTTCGATATGCCCACAAAGCAGGGTACAACATAATATGCCAATTCATCTTGCTTTGTGTGATGGTTCGTTGGAGAATGGACTTAAGTAATTTATTCACTGCTTCAACCTGTCCATTTGCTTGAGGATAGTAAGAAGAGGAGTGCTCTTGCTTATACCCTAACTTGGATGCCAACTCTTCCATCATACGGTTCTGAAAGTGCAAGCCATGGTCAGTGACAAGCTCTCTCAGAATCCCGAACTGAGAAATGATTTGGTTGAATACGAAGTGAGCGGCTGTCTCACCGTCGGATTTTACTGTAGGCATTGCCTTATCCCATTTTGTGAAGTAATCAACAGCCACTATGATATGATGGTGCCCCCCAGCCGAAGCTGGGTTGCAATCCATAAAATCGAGCCCCCACTTGGTGAAGGGACTGGCAGTGATAATAGGGTGTAACGGGGCAGGCTTCAAGCGCATATTACGTGCAAACACCTGGCAAGGGTGGAACCTTGTGACCTCTTCAATACAATCCTTGAAGATCGACGGCCAGAAATAACCCGCTCTCAAAATATTTTGAGCTGTAGAAAGCCCAGATAAATGACCACCACATGCCCCTCCGTGGAAATCATTAAGCACTACCTCAGCCTCCTCATGAGTTAAACAATGTTGTAAAAGGGAATCTACTCCACGGCGGTACAAAGTATTGTCCACTATGAGGTAGTTCTCGGAGACGTGACGTAATCGTCGTCGTTCATCTCGCGAGAGGTGATTAGGGGTCCTCTGTGTTTGCAAATATACTATGATATCTCCGTACCATGGGTCAACCATTGAGATTAAGAAAATGTGTTCATCAACGAATGTATCTTCACATACGAACTTCTCAGCCTCGCCCGGAAAATCCGATATGAGCTCTGTAAAGATTAAATATTTCTTCGATTTTGCCGAAACAAATTCGAGATCAAACTCTTACAGGATGACAATCCATTTATTATATTTGCCCCCAATCATCCTATGTGTGAGGACGAATTGAAATGGATTGACATGGGCAACAACCAAGGTCTGGCGAAGGAGAATATAATGTCTCAAATATTGCACAGCATGTACGGTAGCTAAGGCAAGCTTCTCGACATGAGAATACCAAATCTCTTTGTCAATAAGGTTTCGGCTTAGATAATATATGACATGCTCCTGGAGCTCGTCATCCTCTTGAACCAAAACCATCCCAATCGTCTCTAAAGACACAGCCACATATAATAGGAAATCACGGCTATAATCCGGAGGACAAATCACCGGGGCCGATGATAGGGCTTGCTTAAGTGCATCGAAGGACTCCTGGGCTCGCTTATCCCATTCAAAGGGAGTATACTTATTTAGGAGACGCATGAAACCTCTAGTCAAATTGGAAAAATTGACAACAAATATTCGTAGGAATTTTGCCATGCTTTGCAAACATTGAAGATGACGAATATTTCGCGGGGGAGACAACTGAAGTATTGCCTCAACCTTCAAAGGGTCGACTCTTATACCCTCTTTTGAAATGATAAATCCTAACAAACGACCTGATTTCACGCAAAAGATGCACTTATGAGGGTTTAATCTAACAGCATAGTGTCGGCATCTTTCGAACACCAATCTCAAGTGATAAGAATGACGCATCCTCATGCGAGAATGAGTAGCAAGGTCATCCAAAAATACTTCAATAATGGACTTGAGATCGTGGAATATCAAGGTCATTGCCCGCTGAAATGTAGCTCCGGCGTTTTTAAGGCCGAAAGGAATTTTTCGATATGCAAATGTTCCCCAAGGACAAATAAATGCGGTCTTATGTTGGTCCTCAGGTTTAATTTGAATCTGATTATACCCGAAAAATCCGTCCATAAAGGAGAACACCTCGCTACCCGCACACTCATCCAAAATATGATCTATAAATGGTGTGGGGAAGTTATCATTAGGACAGGCACAATTTAAATCATGGAAATCAGTGCATATACGGATCGCTCCTTGCTTCTTATCCACCGGAAGGGGGTTTGAAACCCACTCCATCAAGGGAACGGGATAGATGAAACCAGCTTTCAATAGCTTCTCTATCTCTTCCTTTATGGTGGGTGCTTTCCTAGGATTTACCGTGCGTAAACGCTGTCAAACAGGCTTAGCGTTGGGGTAAGTCTTAATCTCATGTTCGACAATCCGAGGGTCAATCCCTGGCATCTCATCGTAAGACCAAGCAAAAATATCACGAAATTCCTTCAATAGCTCGGTATACTCTCGAATCTCATCTTGGGAACAATCCGCCCCAATGTAGACATTCTCAATTGTACCAGGATTGCGAGAAATGTTGATAGGCATAGTTGACGATATGTTCGCCATGTTTCCATCAGCCATCTGACCAGGAGAGCTTAATGGAACCATGGGTCTACCAAATTTCTGTCTAAGAATCTCCCTATAATCCTCATGCTCCAAAAGGTCAAGCTCTGGAAGGACGTATGATCTATGATGAAGTTCCTCCCATGGTGGCTCAACTCCCGACATAGCCTCAATAATCGCTTCATCTGAAGGGAAAACCGTATCAAGGCAGTTGTGGGCATGAGAAGAATGTACTGCCCATGTCGGCAGCACATAGGGGTCTTCCTCCTCCGTCCGTGAAGAGGAAGAACAAGGCTCTGCAGCAGACTGGAGATTAGCTTGGTAAGCTATCATGACTACAAGCAACAGCATGCTCGTCTCAATGGCCTCACTCGAAGGACTCGGTGAAGGAAGAATCCAAGGATCTCCCATATGACTTGTGGAAAAAGGCACCGATCTTGTAGACGTCAAAGCACCATTGAAACTAGATCCTATCATAAGGACAGGTGCAGGACAACTAAAGGTTCCCATGAGGGACGGATACATGCCTACACCCACACTCCCAGTTGCCGGCTGAGAATGTTCAACTTTCGGAACCGAAGCTTCCGAAGATGCAGTAACAGGCAGATTCTTGAATGCCATTTGATCAATCGTTATAATATTCCCATTATGAGGAAAGCATACAACGCGAAACACGAAAGATGCAACGGATTGCATACTATACATCCAGTTCCTTCCCAGTAAGAGATTGTAGTCAAGGGGTGCATCAACCACCTCAACCTCTATCGCAACGGTCTTCCCTCCCAAACGGACTTTAAGAGAAGGAAGGATACCATGCGGCCTAAACGATCTCCCATCAAAATCAGTTAACATGGTCGTAGATTTTGACAACTCAGGAGAACCGAGACCCTTCCAACAAGACAAAGACATCACAGAAGCAGCAGCGCTCTCGTCAATCACAGTGCTCTTGACGATCATATTAAGACATTCTACATGCACCAAAAGGGACAGATAGTAGGGAAAACGAGGCTGATGTCTTGCGGTTTCAAATTTGATCACTGAGGAAGAATCATCACCATTCACACCAAGAGCGGAAAGCAAAGCCTTCCTTTGTGACGGACAACTCTGAAGCACTTCCAATGCAGACATCGCACAAGGAGTATGGCCCAAGTCCTCGACAACTGAATAATTTTGGGCCGCTCGGGCATTTGGGTTATGACCCGAACGCTTAAGTACCCCCTTAGGAATACGAGGTGTAGCCTTAGGTTTATCCACAGGTTTCTCAATGCGCAAAGGGGTTCCTGGTGGATCAGGTTCTTGGCCTGGGTTGGGTTGTGACGAAGTATAATCTTTCGCACGCATCACAACTTTCACGGCACAGACCATATTAATGCACCCACGACCACTAGTTTCAGCTGGATCTTCATCACTAGATTGATCATGGGACTTTGAGTTCATATTCTGGTTATGCGGTAAAGGGTTCGTTAACACAGCTGGGCCCTGTGCTATGAACTTCGAAGCTTCATCCATCTTAGGGCACAAGTAAGTGAGGTGATCGTCCTGACATAGCTTGCAAGGAAACTTAACCTTACATTTATTCTGCTTGTCCCCCCCAGCATTTTTACCGTTCTTGTCATTATTATTGGCATTCTCATTCTTATTTCCACCCTTTTTATTATTATTGTTTTTACCCTTTTTTCTATTCCGTCCGGGTTGCTGGTTACCCTTCTGGTCGGACGATTGCACAGCAAGTACATTCACCATTTTGGCAGGCTAAGACGAAGCCGTAGCTTGTCCCGAGGCAGATTGGTTGATTGACAACTGAGAAACTTGTTTCACAACCGAACCTGCAGGTTTCTTACTTGCACAACCCATAATTCCATCGGCATGTGGTCCAGGTTTGACCTTGGGATCGAAACTAGAACGAGGAGCGTTAGGTATAATCTCATATAACAAACCAGACTGAGCATAGATCAAGTCTAGTGCCCGCGCCCTAAAGATGGCTTGTTCCTCATTCTGCACTCCGGATGTGGAAACATCCTTCGCTATATATGGCAATAAATATTTGAGGAACCACTCAAGGAGGAACTCCGGTGGTATAAAGGCTTTAATTAATCTCTTTCATTTATGCCACTCCTGAATATGATCAGAAATATGGGTGGCTTTATCTTGCCGAAATGTCGACAAGAGTTCAGTACCAACATCATAGCATACTGGTAGCTGGAAGTGACTAAGGAAAGTCATCGCAAGGTCGTCGAACAAAGTAAAGGCACCCCTAGGTAACTCTATATACCATTTCGCCGCAGGCCCTATAAGGGTGCGTTGAAATAGTCTCAAATGGACTGAGTCCTGATGCAATGAATTGGAAGAGCACCATAGGTGGAATGTCGTAACGTGTTCACTTGGATCCTCTCTTGGTTTTCCTTCGAACTTAGGTATGTCCGAAGGAATCTTGGTAGGGACAGCCAGCCAAGCCAGGTCATGAGCCACAGGATCGTTCGTAAGTCTCGATAAGTCAGGTAGATTGAGTGTCATGAGGAAAGGGAGCCTAGGATGATGAGGTCTATGGACCGCTCCCTAGTTCATATAGGATTGATTACCACCATGACCTTGGCCATAGTGACCTCCTCCTGTATGAACCATATAGGATGGCGTGGAAGTACCATAATGAGGTGGACCTTGACTAGTAGGAGCTACAAAGCCATAGTTAGGAGAGTAAGCAGGTTGTGAATACCTGCCTCCATAAGGTGAAGAGACCTGTCCATACTGCGTCCCATAATAGGGTCCATAGGTCACCGCTTGCGATGTCCCATGAGACACTCCATAGGTAGAGATATACATTCCGGAAGTAGGAATATACATACCAAAAGTAGGGATATATGTCGTGGAAGTAGCAATTTGACCTCTAGGAACATGAACATAACCTCCCGAAACCACGGGTGGTATGTAGGCTTGAGACACAATTGGTCTAGTAATCGCAGTACGGATCTGACTCATAGCTACATGCCGACTCGAAGGACCACGTGAGTAAGGTGGAGGGTTTACATTTGAAGAACTTGGAAGCGAGGATGAAGGAATCTCTGTAAGAAGAAATGTACTAGTGCCTGTCGTCACTCATCTAGAACCTGGTATCCCTATCAGATCACTAACTCTAGACCTAGGAGGTATATAAGATGGAGCTTCCACCACTGGGATGGAAGGTGCAATGTGACTAGTACTCCCAAACCTCTCCGCAAGGTAAGGCATGGGATTGCCCCCAGGCATAGTGCTAGGCTCAAAATCGGATTCAACATGAAATGTCAAATTGTGCATAGGAAAACCAGTCGTAGCATAACTACCATAACTAGTACTGGCAGGTTCAAAGTGAGTCTCGGCGTCTTCCGGCATGCCATACCAGTAATGTGTCAACGAGGGGTCAACCCTAGAGTAACTAGGTCTATCATGCATGGTTCCTATCTCCGAAATCACAGGTCCTAACTCAGTTAGGTTGGGTGAAGGGTCATAAGTAGGCATGAATTCCCCATTGTCAACGCGAATGGGAGGAGGTGGCTCAGATGTATCTTCTGAATGATCTCCCATGGTGTGTGAATCAATGTGTGACATGGTCCGCTTGGACTTTCTAGGTCCCTCTCCCAAAGGAGGAGGAGAAGTAGAAGGCAGAAGTCCTTCTAAACGACAAGAACGGCGCGGAACCGCACTTGACTCCACAATGACTCAAAAAATAGCAAAGACTCTCTATTTATGTCAACCCTAGGCCAACTAGCGTGCACAGAGAAATCACTATAAAATCTAAAGCCAAAAGCGAGCAAACAAGGGCTGGATAAGTGAGCTCCCGAATGTGGCCGGTATGTCTCGCCTAGGAGAGGCTTGAGAGGCCCTTGTCACCATAAGCAGAGGTTTGAAACCAATTATTGTGGCCCTCAGCTTCAACGTGTAAAACGACTGTGCTGTCCGACCCCAACCTGGCCGGGACACATGTAGAATAACCTCTACATGTACCCCCTCGATATCCTAGGTAAGGTCACTAAGGTCACCTCAATATAATCAACGCTCAGGCGGAAAGTCGCAGGCGGGATTGACCGTATGGGCAGGGTAGCAAAGCCCGAAACTCCCGAAAGAGCCCCCAGATACGAATACAATCCTGGCTATATCGCTGGTGCTACATAGTTACCGACCAGGGGTTATCCCAATCAACAACCACTCACACTGCCTAGTGCTTGACTCCCTTTTGAGAGGAGCTTCCTGAGAACGCTGGTTATACCAAGGATTTCACACACTCCCTGGACAGACACCTAGTTGTTGTTTTTTAGTGATCTTGGAGAATTAACTTTCAATGAACTATTCCAAGATCCTAAAACCTAAGCTTGTTGGTGCACCCTAGAAAAGAAAAGAGTGTAATTCATTTTAATTAGCGTTGATTTTAGTTGGCTTTATTACTCAAAAATAGGATATGGTCGTGCAACTAATGGTGTTATGACGCAACAAGAAGTAAAATGCACACCTAACAATCAATGCAAATGCATTGTGTCCATGAAAGCAGGGTATGCGTACTACGTGAAATGCACAATTTCTTCTTCAAATACTAAATGCAAATTTCCCTATATGAAGTCCTAACTATTACTCCAAAGCAAATCTATATCTAGTGCAAGTACAATGCAAAATGCAAAATACAATGCATGATGATAAGCAAATGTTTTTGGATTTTTTTAAAATAAAGAGATACAAAAAGCAAAAGAATGATTCTACCCACCCCAGACTCTGCAAGCACACATAAACAACATTCCAGCAAAACACTAAGGCAAAAGGACTCTAATGCACTAATCTCAAACAAAAAATCAAAGATGCCATGACAAGAACTTTCCTAAAAGAAAAAATTTAGGCTAAAAAAATGTTTCTGGTCAGAAACAGAGGTATTAACAGACTCAGGCAGTGCCAAAGGAGACTCAGCAGCTAACAGAATTCACCCAGCAATCCACTATCTTCCACAAAAAGGTAAAAACCAGGGTATACGCGAATGTGCGCAGTGAACCCGCGTGTATACGCAAAATCCTAGGGGAAACCGCGTGTATAAGTGACTGTAAGTGACAAACCCGCGTACAGGAAGAAAAAGATGCACAAATCCAAGGTAAAAAGACAGGATGAGACTAAATTCACACCAATCAGGCTCTACCAGGTATACATGCCCCCATATCCGACACAGAAACAGGAGAGAGAGAGCAATTCAAATACATTGAATGCCAAGAAATCAACCCCCAAAGGACAATTACTAGGAACTCCCTAGCAGAGTCGCCAATTCTATTACGGAGAGAAATTCCTATGGCTTGGGGTACCACAACAGACAGCTAGACTCCAGAAATCAATCTTTCCCAATATGCAATAGAAATAAAATGTCTAACACTAAAGGATCGAACCTCGTATCTTATTCCGGACGGTTGAAGTAGATCCCCGTTGAGCTTTCCAATCTTCAGCTTGAATTGTTATAGCATGTCCTCAACAACAAGTAAACAATACAAGAATACTATATTTCATGGTGTTAGATCTATTCTAGCATATATAATCAATAATGTATAAGCATTTGACATATTCCAATGGATACAATATTCATTCAAATACACATTACTGGACAGGAAAAGATATTTCTATTAATATGAATCAGAGATTACAAGTGACAACCTCTGACGGCACGTCTACGAACCGGAGAAACTGAATCCCCCACTTGGGCCTCCACCACCTCAATCCTCCATCACTTCGATAGCAAGCTTACTAGCAAAAGGCAAGCTTGGGAAGAACACAACAGTGCTCCAAGGGACAAAGGCATGCATACTCAAGCATAAGTTTTGGCAACAATGGACTATAGTTTCGTTACTCTCAATTCTCTCTTATGCTTTCAATGTCTCAATGGGTTCCTTATATAGCTTTTCAAAGGGATACTGAAAGGTCGAATCCGTACGATATCAAGGCATATGGAAGGCCAGGAGTCATATGAGTCAGATCCAAGTCAAGGAACACTCCAAAAAGTTTTGGATTATGTACACATCTCGATGTACGTGACTATAGAGGGAATATCCGCGTATGTACGTGATTATCGGGGAAAAAGCCGTGTATATCACTTTTCTTATGTTTTAAGGGATGGTCAAGGATACATCAAAAGACAAAAAGTGGTCCATAGGGGCTAATGAGTCTGCAGCGGGATAGGGGAAGGCCATACAATGTGTGATTCACCTAGTGTGGTGAAATACGCTATAACAATATCCAAGTTAAGGGGATTCCTTGGGATAACTGGATACTACAGAATATTCATCCAAGGGTGAGTGCATGAAGTTCGTGGACCTTTTATATGCAACTAAATTTTTAGAAAATTGATCATGTTTATGCCATAACTTTTTCTTTTATCAACCATTTTATTTAAAAATTATATGTCGCACTACTAGACACTGACCTCTAGACACTATAAAAAATACAATCCATCATCATTACATTAAGACCTTGAAAAGTTGCACTAAGGCATTTCTTCCATTTTGGGAAGAATCCCATGATAACCCACTCGTTACAGTATGCTATGGACAATCAATTTTTAAGATATCTTAAACATAAATAGCACTTGTTATGCAAATTTTAAATATGTAATTTCTATTTCAAAATATTAGATTTTTCTATTTTTTTTTTCAATTTCTTTTGTGTTCTAACTCTTTGACTCAAAAAACACATTGTTAGTGTTTTTTCCATAACCTTTTCAACTCTTGATAGTTAAAAAAAATTGTATGGTGCACTAGAAGACAATTCCCTATACATTATATAAAAAACCCATTTCATGATTATTGCATTAATACCTTCAAAGGTTGCACCCACAAAAGACGTACCATTTTCGAGTAATGATCACATAGATAATTATTAAAAAAATAAAAAATACTAATTTTATTTTTGAAAAATAGTGCCGCACTAGAGAAATATGTTTTCTACATGCATCAAATTTTTGTAGCATGAAACCATCATTTAGAACCTCAAAGGTTGCACCCACAAAACATATGCCTTATCATTTTCCTGAAAAATAAAATCTTTGACTGTTAGAAAAGATGAAACTTGACATAGGTATGGAAATTTTCAATACATTAAACTTATATATATTCAGAAATGCGATTCAATTTCCTAGATTTCATATTTGTTACTCAAAGAAAGATACTTAATGCAAGTATCTCAAAAAATCCAAGTAAGTTAAGGGATGCTTGATTTTTCATTTTTCTATTGCATCTAACGCGCCAAAAGTGACCCTCATTAGCTTGCACTCACCCCCCAAATTATTTGCACATAACCGCACCCTTATCCAACCTTCTAAAAAAGAATGCATTTGAGTTGAGTGAGGAAGCGAATAAGTGTTTTGAAACTTTGAAGGGAATTATGTCCTCCACACCTGTACTAGCTACCCCAGACTTATCCAAACAATTTTTAATAGAATGTGATGCTTCAGGTTATGGGTTGGGAGCAGTTTTAATACAAGACGAACACTCGGTAGCCTTTGAGAGTAGGAAATTAAACAAGCGAGAAAATTATGCAGGCATTAGCAACGTGGCAACAATACCTCCTAGGGAGAAAATTCATGATTGACACAGACCACAATAGTCTTCAATACATACTTCAACATAAAACATTGTCTACATAACAACATAAGTGGATAGAAAAAATTGTTGCTTTCGACATGGAAATAATACAAGAAAGGGGAAGGAAATTGTAGTCACAAATGCACTCTCCAGAAAATATGGGGATATTACCTCTTACTCCATTTCAGTCACAATTCCGGAATGGCTAGATGAAATACGAAGTGAATACGCCAAGGACCCAGAAACAAGCACTATAATTAATAATTCCAATCATGACCCCAAGTTTGAATGGAGAAACGATATCCTTTGGTATAAAGGGAGGATTTATTTAAACTCAAACTCTAAATTCAAGGCTAAGGTAATGAAGGAATCCCATGATTCACCAGTCGCATGATATGTGGGATTCTTCATGTCTTACTATAATGCAAGAAGATCATTTTTTCTGGAAGGGGATGCAAAAAGATATCCAATAGTATGTGGCAGAATGTGACAAATGCCAAAGGAACAAAAGCGAAAATATTTTAATCCTAGGGTTATTTCACCCCCTACACATTCCCAACCAGAAATGGGAAGAGATATCAATGGACTTCATCGATGGGTTACCCCCATCGGAAGAAAAGAACAAAATATTTGTAGTGGTTGACCGATTAGCCAAATTCACACACTTCATTAGGCAATAAAAAAGATAGACATGACAAAACAAATTGCAGATATATTTTGCAAGAGTATCTACAAATAACATGGCTTCCCAAAAGTCATCGTTAGTGACAAAGATGTAAAATTTAATGGAAAATTTTGGAGGGAACTTTTCAAACAAGTGGGCACGTCACTCAATATGAGCTTGACTTACCACCCCCAAATAGATGGCCAGACTAAAGTTGTGAAGAAATTCGTAGAAGCCTATCTACGTTGTTTTGTAACAGATAATAGAAACCAATGGTATCAATGGTTACACATAGAAGAATGTTGGTACAACTCAACACACCACACCTCAACAAAAATGACTCCCTTCCAATCTTTAGATGGGTATGAACCCCCAAATTGGAAGGAGTTGGTTCTAAATGACACTATTATTCCAGAAGAAAGGAACCAACTAGATAAAACTAAAAAAAACAATTAAATTACTCAAGGATAACTTAGTTATGGTACAAAACCGTATGAGGCAATAAGAAGATCAACGCAGAACATAGAGAGAATTTGAAGTAGGAGACTGGGTGTTCATTAGACTCCAACCCTATGAACATGTATCTCTTAAACAAGGAGGAAAAAACAAGCTGGCCCCAAAATGTTATGGACCATACCAAATCACCTAGAAGATTAGTCAAGTTGCATATGAATTACACTTGCCTAATAAAAGTCGTATCCACAATGTATTCCATGTATCATGTCTCAAAAAAATGTTGGGGCAACATCAAATAGTGCAAACAATACTTCCTATGTTAGATGATGAAGGAAGTGGTCATTTTGGAACTAGAGGTGATTATTGCAACTAGAGAAAGAAGAATTCATTTTCGAACACTCAAGGAATATCTCATTAGGTGGAAATTTTTTCAAGATGAATACGCATCATGGGAGACATAACAGTTTCGTCAACAATATCCATCCTTACCCTTGCTTTGAGGACAAATCGTTCTAAAATACGGTGGCAATGTTATGTATCTAAGTAGTTAGAGAACAAATAGTTTAATTATTGAATGTAAATTTATTGTAGGGTCATAACTTTCCATTGAAATGGTGTGTTTAGACCTATAAGAGGTCTTTTTCTCTTATTGTAAAAACCATCCTAATATATCGATAATTCATGGCTTATTCAATTCATTGTGGGTTCAGAAAAATAATTCCACTCCACTATTTTTATCCCTGTGATGTCAGATTTGTCATAAGTCTGCAATCGGGTCTAAATTTGTCATACTTGTCATAGAATCTTTCATCATTTTTTGTCATAGAATGCATGGAATCTCCTTCCAAGTGGCACACCTTGCCTTATAGTATCTTCCTCTTCCATGGGAGTTACTCTCCTTTACCTATTCAAATTCCTTGGCTCATTATATGATATTTGACACCACATCACACTCCAATAATGTTACATTACCCATGTGTTTGAATTTGGATGAAGATAATTCCAAGTGTGTGGGGAATCTTGTCATCCAAAGGCTCTACGAGATTCCAAGTGTCTTCATAACCCATACCACCTTATTTTCTTATAGTTTATCATTTATATGACCCATTTAAATGTGAGTATCACATCCCCTCCCCTCATCCCGATGATGGGGAGGTTGTGACAATCAGTGTGCTCCACAATCTCTCAGCAGCAATGCCACCCCCGAGCTGGGCATGATTTCCACAAGGAACTAGGGAACACAGACTCACACACATCAAGACCATACACCCATAGTCAAGCCAATAACCACATCCAAACATAGTCAACCCAGTAATAGATGGATTCTTGGACTTACTCAGCCAAGCCAACACAAGGATGCACTACACATCAAAATATAAGTTCTGGGTATAGACAAAACGTCCCGGGAACCCAAAATGGAAAATGGAAAATGGGGAAAATGACCCAAGTGACCAAATTGTTTCAGAAAATGTTTGATGGCCTTCCAAAGGGAAAAACAACCTCTATTCACACCCAAATTGTGGGTCTACCTTTCCAGCCACAGAACATAACCAAAAGGGATGGGTTTGCAACCCAAACGAACTAGTAAAATGGGGAAAAAGACCCTATGAGAAAAATACGGTTTAACCAAAAGTTTCTCGGCATCATAGGGGCTAAAATGACCCCCATACACACCCAAATCGTGGGTCTCCTTTTCCCATTCTCTGCACAATACCAAAAATGAAATCCCGGGTATGGGAAAATGAGGAAATGACAGAAAAACATGGAGGTAAATGCACAATAATATCCATGTGCGTGAGGAAGACAAAAACGCCCCTTGAGACCCCCAAATTGTGAATCCTTGCTACACATTCCATCATCAAGACCAAAATGAATCCCCATCCATAAAGAAAAACTGCCAAGACCTCAAGAAAAATGCACTATAGCATATGGATGAACAATAAGATGGGCATGCATTTCTAAGCATTTACTTGCCCAAGAAGTCAAAAACACGTTTTCCCAAAATTGTCTGGCTTTCCAATTCGAATTTCACTGCCATACTCTTCCCATCTCCATGCATTAATTAACTTAACCACTTTTGGATGACTGGGCACAAAAGACAAAATAGGTAGTTGACAACTTTATGGGTTTTCTCTTTGACACTTGTATTTTTCCCATTGGATCAAGGTTTGAATGTTACCCCCCTATTCCTTGTGAAATCATGCCCCCATCTCTTTAATGTTGCATTGCCATAGCTAGTTGTGGGTATTTTATTAATTGCATATTTACATGATGTCCAACTTATATGGTGCCATTGGCTAGCACGATAACTATCGACATCGATTTTAATTGCCGAAACGCAAAACACTAAATCCGTGGCAGGGCCTTTTCCTTCAGCTCCACACCATGATTTTTTAACACTATTTACATCATATATAATTTAATGCAATTGGGGTTGAAACCAGGGTATTACAGTGAATATGGTAAACTTAAGCCCTTTTGGGTCCCATAGCCCCTTATTACAAAACTTATGTCTCCATCTCAACCAAGGGAACCAGTAGGTTGGTGGAACATTATTTGCAATTAGTCTTATTTGGAAATTATGGAGCAACCGAGTCCGGTTGATCTCTTAATTATCGAATCCGAATATCATGTTGGATGAGGAATAATAATAATATATATTAGATGATGGAAAACAATTACAAGTGAAGCTCTCATTTATAGGCTTGAGCGTGTAGAATGAAAGGTTACACCCTTTCATATAATAATTAACTAATCTAATTAATATTTTACTTTATATTTGTTACATTCCCACTCCCTTTAAGAGAGATTTGTCCTCAAAGCTCGAGTATTTCCTAAAGTCATCTTTTATTCTGGCCTACTCTATCTTCATTTTTTTCATCAACTTGGGTGGCTTCTTCTACGTGATTTTCACCTCCATCTACATTTACTTTAAATGTTTCGTCCATAGTTTTCTTTATTTCATCTATGTCCTTAAGGATTTCCTCAAGGAGATATATGAATTCGTCACTCTTACGATAAGATGCCATGGATGTTTGTAGAACGCTATTTTGGCCTTTTAAGGTGAAATTTTGAATAATGATATATTAATTAATTAATTAATTAATATATTTTTTTCATAAACTATATAACATTTTGTATATAGTTTTTTAAAAGAAATATTATAATAATAAATATTTTTTTTTTAAATATATTATTAAAAATATATTATATTACAAAATATTTGAAATAATATAATATAATATATATTTTATTATATTATAATATATTAGTTGTTTTTTTTGTTGCAGGTTGCGTGGAGGTTGGAAGCGAGGCAGCGTGGAGGTGGAACACGGAAGGGAAGATGTATGCGTGATGGAGGCGATGGGTGGAATGACGTTGCAGGAGGAGCAACATGGAACAGTACTGAAGGTGGAGGTGGAGCAGCGGATCGAAAGATGGATGCGCAATGGAGGTGATTGCGGAGTAGGATGAGGAGCAGCGTGAGGGTAAGAGAGGAGCGGAGCGTGGGAGATGTGCAGTAGGGCGGTTGTGGATGAAGGGGGGGAGCAGAGGCGTGTGTAGGAGGTGGCACGCAAGTGGAAGCCGACAACAGAGAGGAGCGCAGGTGGGGTTTAGACACTCGTTGCGGCAGTGGAGTAGTGAAAGGGAGCCCAGGATGGTGAGGAGGAGTCACGAGAGCCGGTGGAGGATTTCCCAACGTGAGAAGAAAAGGAGATGAACGGTTGGGGAGGGAGGAATCATGTGTTGTGGTGGTGGAATGGTTAATGGATGTTGTAGAGTGCGTAGGGGAGAGGAACAACGTGGATGCAGGAAAGGGGAGCAATGTGGAGCGCGGGGAGCGGACAAGGGTTGGTCATGGACGTGGAGCTGTGAAATGTTGGAGCTATGGAATGGGGGAGCTAGGTGGAAGGGTAAGAGGAAGGGTGGAGTTGGAACAATGCAGGATGGTGGTGTTGGAGCTGAGAGTGAGCAACGTTGGGCAGAGAGGGGAGTGGAGAGGAGAAACGATTTGAAGTGGAGCAGTGGTGGGAAGCAGGGCGGAAATGTATGGGAGTGGTGAAATAGTAGCATTGTCAAAACCCCAAATTTTTACAAAAAATTAAAATTTTGAGATAACATAAATTGTTTACAGTGCAGTTAGATAACTGCTAGCAGCTAATAGAAGAAATGAAACAGAAAATAAAAGTAACCATTTACTTTAACACATATAGATTAATGTTGTTTTAATTTTGATATGTGATGTAAGTAATCTGCATTCAAATATTTAGTTGTACTGATGGTTTGGATGTCAAGTAGGTGAGGAGTCATTTTCTAGATGGGGCTTACTTAGCGATTGCTAATGTATCTGGATTTCTGGATCTTTACATCTTTACAGGCTTGGCAGGTAAATTTTAACCCGGTAAAAGTTTATTAAGGCGATAACCAAATATATTTCTTTAGCTTAAAGTACTGCTAGAGTAGAATTTTGCTTAGAAGACTCAAATCCTGCAAGGTAAAGTAATGTTTCTTTTTACTTGATTCACCAATATGATATTACTTAATATTTGTGTCGTAGGGGTTATTAACATCGCCCTACTGTTTGTCTCTTAACAGATAGATCTTTAAGATAAATAAAAACCTCCTTCTAAATTCACCTTAAGTGATTTCCAGTTCTTAATAAAGTCCAAGATTTATCATATTAGTACTCTTACTGTAACAAAAGTTTATTGCTATTGTTAATATAAATTTTCAAGACTGTTTAAGTAAAGAAACAGACCTAAGGCCCTTTGATAGATAAGTTACACCGAACTCCTAGCTTTATCTTTTAATAAGCTAAGTGGAGGAAGTTATCAGCTTATAATGCATTGCATTTACAGTTGACCAATTGTATGATTGTCATCAAAATGTGATCTCTATTTGTCCAACTTCTTCATGACCTAAATAGTGTGATGATATTACGATATCATCTTAATTGTTTTAAAATACTTGTTATACCACAAGTATACTTAGACGATTTCACTGTCTTTTACTACTAATACATATTAGCCTTGATTGAAATCATTTTGAGCTTCATTTACTACGAAGAATTCTAATTACAACTTCTCTGAAGTTTACCATAGTACTATAGACTTCTTACAGAATAAGAATCTATTCTAGAGTGAAGAAAATACTTTTAAATATATCTAATGTTGAATTATGAGTTAAAATCATCGTCATTAGATTTTTTATATGGACTAG
>LPNX010032425.1:167171-204196 GCA_001517045.1 Pseudotsuga menziesii
GATCGGACTATAGAACTTGACCCACTGTAAATTTGATAAATTATGGGGCACGTGGAACCTTCCTCACCATGCAAAGTATGATTTAAAAGTCTCCACTGCAACCCTAGCTCTTCATTGTTTTGTTGAGGGTTTGGTCTTTGTTACATTTGGTTTGTTGTGACCAAGAGGGCACGCCTGTGTTTAGCTCTAGATTTGTTGTTTGTGGACTGAAACGTTGCCACTTAAGTGTGGTGGTTGGAGAGACATACACTCTCACTCTTTTTTCTTCCTGGTTACCCTAAACTGTCATGAGGGCGATGTAGCTCTGTTAGTGTAATATTTTTGTTGTTAAGCTCTTTTGTGGCTGTCGCCCACGCTTGGTCTTGCTCCTGTCGTCAGTGTGGCTTGTATGTGAGCCCCCGTTGTCTTTGTCACCTGCGAGTTCTAGGGTTTGGCTTCTTGTTATACTGGTTATTTCTTCGTGGCTACATATTCTTCACCTCAAGGTGAGGTAATTTTCTTTTAAAATTTTATCATCAGACTGTATTTACAGTTTTAGTTTTACACACAAGTTTTTAATTTATATTTTGGCTTCCCTTTTGTAGGGACAGTTCACCTTAACAATGACAGTAACCATTTTTCAAATGGACCGACGTTCAGTCTACGGGTAAGCCCTGGTTACAAAATGCCTCTCCCTGCTTGTGCAGACCTTAGGGGAAAGTTTGTTGTTGGAATAAATTACGGCATGGTTTTTCCCAGTCTTGGGTTGTTGTTCTTCAGTTTATTAGTTTTGTTTTTTATTCTAAACCCTTGCTTTCATGAGAGTGGCTCTGACTCAATTCTGTGACTTGTAATGCTCTCTTTTTGTGTTAAGAGAAAATATTTTACATTGTTGTAAGTTTTGATATCAAGTTTGTTGATTTCCTTAGTTAAAACCCCATGTCACGATATGGATGCTCAGCTCAGAGCTGGTTTTTTTGTACTCTGTTAAAGTTTAAGCCTTTCGGCCTGTCAAGCAATGCACAGTTTCATTTTTAAAAGAAAAAGATTTTCCTCCAAGCTCAGACTTAGTTCATCTTAATGCTATTAATGTGACTCTATGTACTTAGGGTTTTTACCCTGTTCGACTATGAAATAATAATTTTTGCTGTTTATTATTTGCATTAGATTATTGTTAATAGATTTAAGACTGTTATTCAGTCATGGTATAAGTTGTTTTACTTATTGGCTCATGAATTTCGAGCTAGGGTTTTCTGAATGAAACCAGTGTTTAAAATAATTCTTTCAATTTTATTTAAGTAGGTTCTTTTACTTGTAAAACAAATATTGTTTAAGTTAATATTACTATCAGTATAAAATGTAATTTCTTAAATTTGCATCTGTATATATATTTTTGTTATGAAGACTATAACCAGGTAAAAAAAAAATATCAGTTTGATTCCATAAGCTTTAGAAAAGAAAATAATTCCAGACTTGAAGGTGTAGGCGGAAATTGACTTTGTGTTTTGGCTTTTAAAATGCAGGAAGAGGAGTGATGAGGGCATCCAGGAGGAGCTCACCCCTAACCCTCTTTGCAATTGAATAAGGTAAGTTTTTCAAGTTCCGTTGAACGCCATTATTTTTACAGTTTTAAATGACTACGACCAAGGTATTAACTACGATGTGGGTAATGCAGGGTATGAGAAGGCCGATGAGAGTGGTGACAAGATAACCTCCTCTCAGGCCTGTTAAATTAAAAGACAAAGGTGAGAATAACCTTACTTTGTTAAAACATTATCCACAGAAACATTTTCTTGACAAATGGTAACATTATTCAGTTGTTATTACTACATGTAACCCACTAGCATGGATGTGCTCGGTCTGCAACAACGACCCACGTGACCGTTAAAATGGTAAGGGTTAAGTAGTTAGGTTTCTGTGGTTCTTCACTGGGTTTGTGGACCGTGTAGGAAAATGGATTTCTCCACTGTTAAGAAGACAAGTTGGACTGTAATTTAATTCATTACCTGGTCTGCAATAGCTTATAGAAATGGTTTCACATCCTTTCTGTTTCCAACGTTAACTAATACATAATAAGATATAAGCGACAAAAAAAGACCAAAAGCTGCCTATAAATGACCACTTTTGATTTTACGATTGTTGGTGGCTAATTTTCAGTCTCTTATCACGCGACAAAAAAAGTGGTCATTTATAGCTTGTCAGCCAATAGTACCATGATAGCCATGAAAGATAAGTATTTTAGTTTCTTCACTTTGTCAACTAGAATATATTTTTACCAAAACCCCTTAGTTATAAGGATAATAACGTACGTATTTGTATGTGATTTGTATTTAGTCATTTCTCTCATAAAATCGATTCTATGTTAGCATAATGTTTTTATTTTTTATTTCATTTTTATAACTCGTAGTAAAACTTTACAAGTTAGTTGTAGGAATAAAGTTATAACCAGTGGGGTGCAAGGTTACTAAGCCAATACACATGGCCAACAATTACATGCCAACTTCAATTGTGGGTTTAAGAAGTGGTTCATTTTAAACTCTCATTCATATTAGTAATTACAAATTAGGCTCATTCATCAATGATAAAGAAAAAATAAAATGATATTAGTTGTCATTGAATGTCAAATGTTGTATTTGTTTGGTGGTTGTTTCATTTAACGTGATTATTTGGTTGAGACAAGAAGTCCAAAGTTATGTTCTTAATATATGCTTTTACATCTAGTTTCAATATATTATCACTATATTTGTATGCTTATAAAAAAAATGCATTCACACTTAGTTTTGTGTGCCTATTAAAATATTCTTTTACATTTAGTTTCATTATATTATCACCATAATTGTATGCTCTCAAAAGATGCATTCACATTTAGTTTTGTTTCCTATTAAAATATGCTTTCACATCTAGTTTCATTATATTATCACCATAGTAGTATGCTCATAAAAATGCATTCACATCTCGTTTTAGTTTTCATTTTATTATCACCATAGTTATATGCTCATAAAATATTAATTCACATCTAGCTTTAGATTTATTATATTGAGAAATAAATTCAAATATTATTTTGTGAATCCCACTCCTCTCTCATAACCAAAACATATTTTGGTCTTTGTTAATTTATTTAATCTAGTAGTAAGAAGTAGTCAAAATAAGAAAAACTATGGTGAATACCTAGTTTAAATTAAGAAAAACTGAATACCTAGCCATAATTGCATCCCTCATACCCATGTGATAGGGGTAGGTTGTTTGGTAGATAAATATATTAAAAGTACATACCTTCTACTTGGAAATTCACTTTTATTTTTTATACAAGGTTGCTTACTTTTACAAATAAAACTCTCTATACTTTCTACTTAGTTGTTTACGTGAAATCGTCCAAGGTGCCTAGTTGATTATGTTTACTTAGTTATTATTTTTTAGCCATTTCCCTTAATGTACAATACAATATTTATGTTTATATAAATTTGTGTATATAATTTGTTTTGGCTATTATTAATTTATTTAGCCTTTCCAAAAAGTAGTCAAAACCAATTTAAATATTTACTTCATCCAAGTAAGGAGAAAACAAATACCTAGTCACAATTGCATCCATCATGGCAATCTAATAGGTTATTCTTACTAGCTATTTGGTAGATGTACATCTTAAAAGTACATACTCTGCTTGGAAAGTAACTTTTATTTTTGACACAAGGTTGTTTACTTTTACAAAATAAAACTTTGTACTTTCTACTTAGTTATGTACATCTTACCTACTTAGTTATTTAAGGGAAATCCTTCAACATTCCTCGTTGTTTATGTACTTCTTACTTAATTGTTTAATGGAAATCGTGCATCATTTCTAGTTGTTTATGTTTACTTTTTTTTAGCAATTTCTCTTAATCTATAATAAGCTATTTATGTTTATATACATTTGTGTATGTATATATAACCTACCATAATTTAGTTTGAGCAGTGTGAATGCGGAGAGTCATTACCTGCTTCATTTTTTTAATGTTGGTTGATTCATCAATGTTATTTAATATGACCACTCAAAAGTAGTTTTTTATTTTATTCTAGGACTAAAGCTAGTTTCATACTAAGCAATATTTACAAAAAAGTTGTATCATTTATGGCCATCATTGATGATACCCCGAAATGGGGATACACTATTTAATAATATCTAGATTTAATCACACACATAAGACTAGATGTTACTCTTATTTAGAATTTAAGTCATGTATATTAAAATAATATTCATTAAATAATAAAAATGAGATAGCACATGTTTGGTAGGGGATATAATCTGAAAACTCATAGTGACATCATGAGAGGAAAGGGTATACTTTCAAAACATAGAGTAACATCATAACATTACTTTCTGAAATAGATAAGTTGTACATTCACATAACATTGACTTTCATTTGATGAACTATCGTTATGATAAGGTTCCTTTAGCTTCAATGTAAGAAATTGAAAGCAATGTACATGCATGTAGTTTCATGGCTTGTAGACAACAATCTCTATGAGAGCTGCATTGTGGCTCAAGCAAGAAGCAATTTTCGTGTGAACTGCATTGTGGCTCAAGTAGGCATAAATATTTATAAAAAATGAGAACCATTTTTCTATGAGAATAACCAAAATATTATTTGAACATTTTGATTGTTCTCATTGTCTAAGAAGAGGTATACACAATATGAATATTCTTCTTGTAAGAGAAGTTGCAAGGTGCTAGCTCAATGGTAGAACATCTGCATTAAATAGCGTAGAAGGTTGGTGGTTCGATTCTACCATTCCCTATCAAAAATATTTGCATTCTATAATTATATAGAGAAACACTTTTTCACACAATTCAGATTTCTTTTGTCTCAACATAAAAAACAATATGGTGATTGATAGAGACAAAATGATTTATAATTAACTTATTCTATATTATTTCTATAGAGACAATATTATAAGCCAATGATTTAAGACACTCTTTAAGACAATATTATAAGCCAATGATTCTATAGAGACAAAATGATTTATAATTAACTTATTCTATATTGTTTCAATAGAGACAATATTATAAGCCAATGATTTAAGACACTCTTTAAGACAATATTATAAGCCAATGATTTAAGACAATATTATAAGCCAATGTTTCTATAGAGACAATATTATAAGCCAATGTTTCTATAGAGATAATATCATAAGCCAATGATTTAAGACACTCTTTAAGACAATACACAATTTTTTTTGTCTCAAATAGAGACAATAATTTAAGACACTCTTAAAGACACTATTTAAGACAATACACAAATGGTTTTTGTCTCAAATAAAGACAATAATTTAAGACACTAATTTAAGACACAAAGATAAAGACAATATTTAAAACAATACACAAGTTTCTTTTTATCTCAAGTTGAGACAATTTACACAAATATTTTCTTAAATATTATCTCAAAATCCGCCTTTATGTAGTAATGAGGAGACATAATTTTCGGTAACATGGATCACTTTAACTTACAAGATGATGCAAAGAAATAACAATTGTTAAAACCTCCATTAATTTCTAATGAATGCTAGAGGAGACATAATTTTGGGTAATTTAGACACTTTTGACCTTATGAGAAGATGCAAAATCATTAATACTGTTAAAATCTATATTAAATTTCAATAAATCTTCATTAAATTTTAATAAATACATTTAATTAAATTTTATTAAAAAATAAAAATAAAGGTGTGCATAATTATGTTTTATCCCAATAGAACTAAAAATTCATAAAAAAATAAATTCAAAAGACATTGAACATAAACAATTATTTTTAATAAAATATTCATTCAGTCAAGATCAACTAAATAATATTAAAATACATTCCTTAACATCTAATTGATATTTTTAATTAAATTTATAATATAATATTTTGAAGGAGCAAGTTGAATGATATAATATTTTGAATCATGGAAACCGTTTTATTTGACTGCATAGAGAGCAAACATAAATAAAATAGAAAGTCCATGCATGTTGAAAGATGCAACCTTCACGAGAATGCTTAGTATTAAATGATTATATAATGTTTTAATATTGTTTGAAGAGCTCTTTCTAGGGGAATTTGTCTTTCGTGCAATATGATGAGCACGCTCAATATTATATGCCTAAAATACTAAATCCATGCCATTGAAGAGAGCCGAGCTTTGCTCTTTGAACATCTTCATATTATTTGTGTTGATATTCCCTCTTGCAAGAAGTAATATATAACTATTAACCTTTAGACTTTAAAATGTATACCAAACTCTTCTCATTAACTCTTAGTTTTATTCATAATCTTACTCCCTTAAATCTTGTCAAATTAAGTTTTATCCTTAAATTTAAAACTTTTGAACTTCCACCCTAGATCTTTAACCTTAAACTTAATTTTCAAATCTTAATTTGTAGCATTTAATATTTGGTGATATTTCTTAACCACTAACCCTTAAGCATTGAACCTTAATTCATAGTAAAATTTTAAGCTTATGTCCCAATCAAAATCCCTTAATCCTTAAACCTTCAACATTAACCCTTAATTTAACTACCTAAACGCCACCTTTAACATTTAACCTTAAACTCAACATGTAAGATATAATTTGATTTGGACCTCATTGTAAAAACTAAGAATCGCTTGTAAAACTTGAACATTGGTTGGCATGATGTTGTATGGCCTAATCTAGATGTGCATTTGTGATCGAAAACCTCATAAACTTTAGATTAAAAAAACTAATACAATTACTAAACTAAATATTTTAATAACTGAAACACTAGAGCCATGCATGTGATGTGCAAAAATCATGAGAGAGGGAAAAAATTAAGTTTCTAAAATAATTGCGAGAAATTAGATATAGATCGAGGGTAGTTGAAGTGATTGGAAAATTCCAACAAGAAGTTTATTTCACTCACCTCATCCTATCTTCAATCTGAACAACATATACTTAAATGATAAGTATGATAGTTTTTTGTTAATAATGCACAGGCACATTATTTTTCATGTTGCACATCTTCCAGTCCATACACAATTATCATTTTGATCACCACTTTCTCCCAACATTATATTTTATATTTTGTTTCTTGTCTTTTATGTTCATTGCGTTACAAAACCCCAATTGAAATCAATTCACTTTTATGATTTCATAGGTATAAGAATCCCCAAGTTTCCCCCAACTCTCAACACACTTTGTTGCCACATTAAGTCATGAAATAAAAAAAATTATAGTGATGTTGTAGAATGATGTTCTTGAGTTTTGTAATTTTTCAAAAAGACAAAAAGTGCGATTTTATACATTGAAATAATGTTTATTTCCAATGCCAAATATACTTGTGATCCTACACATAGGCCAAACCTTCCTTATTGGGGTTTGTGTGGTGTTCCAAGGCTTGTACATGGCCCTTGAAGCATATAAGCAATTATTAGGTCCCATGTCACTAGTTTTTAGTCTAAAACCATGTCATTTCCCTTGAGACCCATATTTTCTCATCCAAACCTCAAAATGGTGCTCATATACCACTTGCAGGTTAAATAATTGCATTTAATGACCTATGTAGAACTTATGCATAGGGCCTATAGGCATAGGCATTGATGGGAGGTCCCACGGATATGGTGGCCTAAAAAGTGGCAATGGTATCACTAGAAATGCGCTCACACGCACACACTAATACAAAATCACATGCATTCCTACTTCAGAGACTCCCGAATGGATAACAAGGATTCCATGTCACCTTGGAAGAAGTGCAAATGCATTAATAGAGTGCATAGGTTATTAGTGCACATGTTTTAATAACACACACACTACTATTTATATATATATATTTAAAAAAACACAATGATCTGTCTATTTTCCCCATAGATTGCATCATGAATTGCTAGAGTGGCTGAGCACACTACTAGCAAAGTAATTAGTGCCAAGGGAGACAACCACCAACCAACAGGATTTTCACCTCAAGTGCATTGGATTCCAAGTAGGATTTGTGTTTTTTTTCATTTTTTAATTTTTAATTTTGTTTAAAAATAAACAAAAATCTAAACCCCAACCCAAATGTTTTATTAACTTGCAACAATTATTTCCTCTTAGGAGGTCACAGGTTCAAATCTAGAGGGAGGTAGTATATGTACACCTCTATAGACTTTAGCAGTTAAATCACTACGCCGAGGGGGGTCCCATGTCCCACAAACAAGGGGGTCTCATATACCAAATCGGCATCTTACTTGGAGGTGACCTTAAAAATAGATTATTATTATTATATATTGACTACAATGAATCCTAAAGATAATCCAAACCTAAATCCTGAAGACAACCCAAACTTGAACCCTAAAGATAAGCAAAACATGAATCCTTAACCACCAAACCATACCCATTTTAAAGATTGAAGTCTGGCTCAAATGTATTTACCCACCCCGTTTATGTATTGGAGATCGATGCAAATTTTAGAACCTTTAGAACTCTTTGCAATGAATTGCAAAACAATAGAGATCCCACCCAATTGTCACTAGTTGCTTCATTAAAGGAAATCATATTTTCCATTGTTGATGGCCAAGGACAAGTAACCAATATGTCCAACTAGAGGGGAGGAATGTTTGAATACTATAGGATTGGCTTAAGTAAAGAGGAAATTAGAGACCTAATCATATCCAAACAAGAATTCATGGCATTTTTGTTGAACTGAGAACTCAATTAAATCCTCTAGTGACAAATAAATGGACCATGTGGATTTGTGCACCTTCCAACCATTTAAATACCATTAGATGGATAGGTGTTTTACGGTATTCGACAAACATCCTTGCAATAGTAGAAAGATGCCTCTCTATTTTTTTTAGGAAACCATATGCTGAGTTTGTGTTATGGCACCATGCCAACTACTTTGACATTTGTGAATCTCAAGGGGTGGGTTGTGGGCCTGTGCATGGCACATATAATTCTAGGAACAACCCATTGTTAGGTCCTTGTCCTACTAGGAGACAAACTACACCCCTTGTCTAGCATCCATCGATAGGGGGAAGCATTACTCAGACCCAAACTTCCCTATCTACCATGGCTCGTCATTTGATGCAGCACACCATTTTCATAGCCTTATAATGTGAGGAGCAAGCATAAGGTGATGTGGGGGGAGGTGATGGGCATACATCCCCTACATCAAGGTCTAGGTCAGAGAGGCATCATGAAGACTCATTTCATCCACATAAATATTCGAGCTCTAGGAAGACTTGTTACGGGGCAACAAAGACCAGGATACCTGATTGTTATATGGAGACAATTAGTATGTTGACCATGCATTTTTTATTCATTAATTATATTTATCATTATATTTTATATTTATATATCTAATTATATGGTGTTTGCAGTTTCCATGCCAAAATAACACACTTGGGACACTAGGTGATGCAACAGTGTCAATATCTTCCACTGATGTTGTCATTGCAAGAACCTACTCTATTTTTGTAGGACACACTCAGGTATGGTGAAGTGAGTGCTCCATGAATTAAAATAATCACTTCTTGCATTTTTTTCATATGTTTTCTGTCCATATTCCAGATGCTTTACTTTGAATATGCTTTTAGTTTTTTGTATAATGGATTCCTTCATTTTATGTTTGTAGGGGTTGTAGTACCATATAGTGAGGAACCTTGTCCACCTAGGGTGGATCCATCACCACCTTCTTAGATATTATGCGTGAATTTAAATCTTGTTGAAATGTGAATTTTGTTAATTTTTATTTAAATGGTTAAATAATTAAGAAAAAATTAACTATCTATGTAGGTGGCCACATTCTCTTATAGTTCAGCAATATCAACATCACATATTCCACCATTGTCTAATTTCCATCCATCAAATGTCACAAGTGGCCTATTCTCTTGAGCCTTTGGCTAGTTTTCCTTAGCTCTTGGGATACAATTTTCACCTCCTGACATACTTCCTAGCACATTACCACCCAAACTATAGCCCATGAGGCATTATCACCACTCATCCCCACCACCTTTTCCATTTCATGCACCTCTTTAAAAAACACTAGTATTCACAACCATCTCTACTACTTTGATCTCACCACCCCATCCCCTTGCACCACCCTCATCACTATCCGATGATGATACCATAGGGGATGTGGTATGAGACACTGAGTTAGAGGAGTGTGTGCAACCAAGTTCTCCACTTTCTAGTGAATCTCGAAGTTTTCACGGTGAGATTATGCATTGAAGAAATGTTTATGTATAATGAATGGAATTGATTTTAGGAAAAATTTCATGATTTTTCATGTTTCAATTATATTAACCTTTGCATGGTGACATAGCTGAGAGATTTGGATCGCAGTGGAGGGGATCACCCTCTCGATTTACTATAGCTTCTTTAGTGAGTTTATTTGGCTTGAATTGTAAAGTTTCAATTTCTAAAATCATGTTAACTCATGGTGGAAAAACTCTTATTATTATGTTTTTTCTTTGTCCAATCTCCATAGAGAAGAATCACACCAAGAAAGATAAAGGCTCCATCTTTTAGTTATGGTAGAAAGAGAAATATTGATTTTAATGATGCAGGTCATAGTGCAGAGGGTAGTAGAGTTCAATGAGCGACCAATGAGTTCCATTTTGTATCTAGGGGCATCATATGCTAGTCTTCCATGTTTGGGCACAAGATGGCATTTTGTAAAAAAAAAAGTACATTTGAGACAAATACACACAAGCACACACACATCTCTCTCTCTCTCTCTCTCTCTCTCTCTCTCTCTCTCTCTCTCTCTCTATCTTCCATGACATGTATTTATGGATTGGTGTTTTATTATTTGTTTATTTGTTGTTGATGAATGTTGTTGATATTGGAACGATGACTCTTTTTCTTCTTTCAAATTTTTTTATGCTTATGGAAGATGAGACCATGAGTGCTATGAGAGAAATAATGATAGAGAAAGTTGCTATTAAAGTTGATATATGCTCCCCTAAATTATGTTCCATCAGATCACAACTTTGTGCCAAAAGTGATTTGCATAATTTCTTACACTCATCACTAAGGAGTAAGGTCATATTAAACATTTTTAATCATTTGTTACTTTAATTTTGTGGCTTGTATTGTAACTATGAATTTGATGGTAAAATTAACGCTCTAGGACTCTGTACATTAGTTAATAATTGAAATAATACTATAGGCCTGGAGCTAGTTACACTATTAACAAAAACCTCTTTCAGTTTCCTAAAATGACGGGTTGTTTGCTTGCAATGAATCTACCAAAATGGCAGTTTTTCAAACAATTTATGCATAGATTCAAGCTATGAATTGCCTAGTAAAATGCATTCCCCCATATTTACATTTGTCAATAATTGAAATTAAATCCACGGGCCTAAATCTAGTTACATTGTTCATAAAAAGCCTCTTCTAGTTTCTTGAAACGATGGGTCATTTTCCTACAATGAATCGGCTAAGATGAAAGTTTTTCAAACATCTTATGCTCATAGTCAAGTTATTAACTTCTTATTAAAATGCATGCCCTAGACTATACATTGGTCAATAATTGAAAGTAAAATGAAAGGGATAAATCTAGTTACATTGATCACAAAAACCTCTTTTAGTTTCCTAAAATGATGGGTGATTTTCCCGCAATGAATATGCCAAGATGGTAGTTTTTTGAACAACTTATGCTTAGAGTGAAGCTATGAAATACCTAGTAAAATGCACACCCTATTATTTACATTGGTCAATAATTGAAAGTAAAATAACAGGCCTAAATATAGTTTAATTGTTCATAAAAACCTTTTTTAGTTTCCTAAAATGATGGGTCTTTGTTTGCAATGAATCTGTCAAGATGACAGTTTTTCAAACAACTTATGCTTACAGTAAAGCTATGAAATTCCTAGTAAAATACATGCTCCATTCTATACATTGGTCAATATGATTGAAATTAAAAACATAGGCCTAATTCTAGTTACATTATTCACAAAACCTCTTTCAGTTTCCTAAAATAATGGGTGGTGTACCCGCAATGAATATGCCAAGATGGTGGTTTTTCAAACAACTTATGCTCAAATTCAAGCTATGAACCACCTAGTAAAATCCATGCCCAACTCTATACATTGATCAATAATTGAAAGTAACCACATGCATGAATCTAGTTACATTGTTCTCAAAAACCTCTTTCAGTTTCGTAAAATGATGGGCCATTTGCCTGCAATGAGTATGTCAAGGTGGCATTTTTTCAAACAACTATTGCTTAGAGTCAAGATATGAAATTCCTAGGAAAATGCATGCCCCATTCTATACATTGGACAATAATTTAAAGTTAAACCACATGCCTAAATCTAGTTACACTATTCACAAAAGCCTCTTTCATTTTCCTAAAATCTTGGGTCCTTTGCTTGTAATGAATCTCCCGAGATGGTAGCTTTTCAAACAACTTATGCTCAAAGTCAAGATATAAAATGCCAATTCAAATGCATCACCTAGTCTGTACATTGGTCAATAGTTGAAAGTAAAACCATATGTCTGAACCTAGTTACATTATTCACAAAAACCTCTTTCAAAACCTAAAATGATGGGTCATTTTCCCGTAGTGAATATTTCAAGATGGTAGTTTTTCAAACAACTTGTGCTTAGAGTCAATGTATGAACTTGCTAGTAAAATGCATGCCCCAGTATGTACATTGGTAAATAATTGAAAGTAAAACCACATGCATGAATCTATTCACATTGTTCAGAAAAAACCTCTTTCAATTTCCTAAGATCGTGGGTCTTTTTCCTGTAATGAATCTTCCAAGATAGTATTTTTTCAAACAAGTTATTATCAAAGTCAAGATATGAATTGCCAATTAGAATGCATGCCAAATTTTGTACATTGGTCAACAATTGAAAGTAAAACCATATGCCTGAACCTAGTTACATTTTTCACAAAAACCTCTTTCAGTTTCCTAAAATGATGGGTCGTTTTCCTACAATGAATCTTCCAATTAGATAGAAATTTTTCAAACAAATTATGCTTAGAGACAAGATATTAAATTCCTAGTAAAATAAATTCCCTAGTTTTTGTGTTGGTCAATAATTGAAAGTAGAGCCAGAGTCCTAAAGCTAGTTACATTTTTCATAAAAGCCTCTTTCAATTTTCTAAAATCATGGGTCCTTTTCCCATAATGAATCTTCCAAGATGGAATTTTTTTCAAACAACTTATGCCCAGACTCAACCTATGAACTGCCTAGCAAAATACATGCCCTTTTCTGTACGTTGGTCAATAATTGAAATTAAAACCACACGCTTGAAGTTAGTTACATTTTTCACAGAAACCTCTAGGTGAAAACATGAATTTAGGAAACAATTTTGCTTGTTTTTTGACAAAACAAACTGCAAAATTTTATGTTTTTCAACTTCAGCCCCTTCGAAACGATATCTCCCTTAGGAATTTCACCTTGAAGTAAACACACAAGTTTTAGAGAATTGAATTAGCTACATACTCATATTTAAAAAAAAAATATTGACATATAGTGGGGAAAATGTGACGTCCACCAATGACATATACTTTAAAATTTTAAGAATGAATAATGAGCGACCTATGTGCACCACATTTTTCTTAGAGATAGTTATTCATTTTAGGGAAACAAAATTTATACTCATAATCTACACAAATTGAACTTGTGCATGGACTATATTTTGAGGTTTTTCAGACTTGAGAACTATTTTTAATTATTTATTGAAACAACATAAGTTTAGAAAATGGTGCATTATTGACACATGTTGGTGAGCTTCAATTTTATTTTTTGTCTGACACTTATTGGATTTTCATTTTCATATTGAATTTTCATTTTGGGTGATTTTCAGAATAACAAAATTCTTAAGGGATAAGGTTTAGAAGAAAATGATTAATAAATAGAAATTCAAATTGAAGTGAAATAATTTTTATATCATTGGAAACTAGATTCAGAAATGAATCCATTTCTACCAAGGCCTATAAATAATATTTAAAATTTGCAGGGGTTTGGGCTTGCTGAAGTTGCAGGTTCCATAAATATGCACCAGATATTTTTCAAAGGTTTTGTTGACCATGAAATCTCAGCCAAAAAATATCTCCAAACTCTCGGATGAGAGTTTAGTTCAAACTCTCATCCGAGATTTCTTTTAAAAATATAGAGTGGTGATTGGTTCAAACTCTCGGCCGAGATTTTGAATTCTCACAAACTTTCGGCCTAGCGTTTGAGGTTGAATTTTTTTCGCGTGTTCATCCATGTGACCTCTTTTTTTTCTCTCCATTTGTGATACAATTGTTTCCCAACTTTGTGTTTTCACCCCTCTTTTAGTTTCCTAAAATGATGGGTCCTTTGCTTACAATGATTATGCCAAGATGACATAATTTCAAACAACTTATGGCCAAATTCAAGCTATGAACTACCTAGTAAAATGCATGCACCATTACATACATTGGTTTAAAATTGCATGTAAGAGCATAAGCCTGAAGCTAGTTACATTTTTAATAAAAAAAACTCTTTCAATTTCCTAAAATGATGGGTCATTTTCTTACAATGAATCTACCAAGATGATAGTTTTTCAAACAACTTATGCCTAGAGTTAAGCTATGAACGACCTACTAAAATGCATGCCCAGTCTATACATTGGTCAATAATCGAAAGTAAAAGCATAGGTCTGAAGCTAGCTACATTTTCATAAAAACCCCTTTTAGTTTCCTAAAATGATTTATTGTTTTCCTGTAACGAATATGCCAAGATGGTATTTTTTAAAACAACTTATGCCCATAGTAGAGCTATGAACAACCTAGTAAAATGCACGTCCCATTCTATACATTAGTCAATAATTCAAAGTAAAAAAATGGTCCTGAATTTAGTTACATTATTCACAAAAACCTGTTTCAGTTTCCTAAAATGATAGGTCATTTTCCCGCAAGGAATCTTCCAATCATAAAATTTTCAAAAAACTTATGCTCAAAGTGAAGCTTTGAACTACTTAGTAAAATGCATAGATTTCTAGTTGAATTGAGTTTCATCATATCTTGCAGTCTTTTTTTGGGCAGGGCCCACGCGGGCATGCTACCCAAAATCTCTTGGTTGAGGTATTTACCAAGTTGACCCCTCAGTGCATAAACTATATTGCCTCTCATTGATTGAAACCCTAGCTTCTAGAAGCGTTGAAAAATACAAGTTCTAGGATATGTACACATGGAGTAGGGTCACTCCTAGCACTATTTCAATGTCAAAAATCCAATGGTGTTGATGATTCACTCATCCCAACCAAAATCCTCATTCTATGTCCAATTGCAACTCACAACCTAAAACTTTCAAGGACAGATGGTGAGTCTAATGCTGGGGCATATAATTCAAACCGGATAGCAGAACTAAGTTCTATAAGCTCCTATAGGTGTGTCTAGGTAGGGTAAATGTGGAAACACTACCTACTAGTTTCCGATGGAGGAATTTCCCAAGTTGACCCTTGTGGTCCAAACTTATACATTTATTGATGGGGATAGATACATGATCCCAACAATCAACCCATTACATGTACTCACAATATTCTCATTCATTACTACTACATGGACCATATAATAAAGAGAGATTTTTCATCCATATTTCAACTATAGAATTATATGATGTTCTAATTGAATTAAATCCATGAGTACCATGGATCATGTTTTGCATTCATATAACTATGATCGATCTACGTTGACCATCTCCCAAAAATATCTATGTATGTGTTTGAGCCTTTGTTCTTCCTCCCCCATAACCAAACAACACCATTCAAAAATGGTTTTTTCATCTCAAATGAGGGAACCATTTGTGAAATTCATTTCTTGCTTGTGTAATGTAGCCTTTATGTAGGTACATGCTCCATTTTGTTCCCTTTTTCCATGTTTTGCTCTCGAAATAGTTATAAATATGCAGTACCTTCATTTTTTTGTTTAGAATTCAAAACCATTGGAATATTCTTGCATTCTTTGACTGTCTTGCGCACCCACCAGACCAAATCCAATGTTGATCCATATTTATGTTATTATTCTTCAAGTGATCTTAACACATCTAAAAGAAATGTTGTACATCTACTAAGTCATGGCAGCTATCATCACTTATGTAGAAGTGACATTCCTTCAAAATATCTTTGTTGTATTCATTGATATTTGGGCCATGATTGTATATGATATGGAATATTATGTTAACCTACTCAAGTGCTAATATTGGCTTTGAATCTCGTTTTGTGGTTGAAGGCTATAGTCCTCAACAAATTCCACCATTGATAGGATAGTTCCAACATGAAATGCATCTCTTCATAATATATAACGTTCATCCTGCCATTGAGATAGATGGACATGTTGAACATAGTGTTGGGTCTTATCAAATAATTTCTTGATGAAGTCACACAATTTGACTTGGTAGAAAAACAACAAAGACATACATTTCAATACATTGTTTCACATACAAGTGGAAGCATAAATCAAATATAGTATTTAAGTACTCAATAAGAACCTTAGAAGTGACCAACTGTATATTTTTTCTTTCATTCCCTCCATCAATATCATACATCACATGTTTGAATCTTTGTAAATCAACCTCCATCTGACCTAGTTCATATTCATCACTCATATGGTTGCACTTACGCAGTAATGTCATTCTACCACACTTAGGGTATGTGCCATGTAAGAAATATTTTTGTTAAAATGTACAACCCTCTATCCCTTAACTTCTTCTAACAAGTTCATGTCAGAACAAGGTATCTTACTAGTGAAGGCCCACAAATGAGTGTGGAAAAATGTGTCGAGGATATCTCGTATAATATAATAATTTTAAATATTTTTCCCATTTCATTTCATGAGATGGGATGTTTATTTGAGTAAGCATCGTTTCCTTGTGTGATCTTGCTAATGATTGATTGTGACAAGACACACTGAGCTGCATTACATCTTGAAAATGAGTTTTCCATCTATTTTTGTGAAAATATTCAACAAGGTTTCTGACAATATTATTGCTTGTTTATGAAACTTTAACCATTTTATTGCCCAAAATTCTTCTAATAGTAGTCAAACTTCTAGATTTCAACAATGACAAAAATAATTGACATTTTGCTGCATCAAATTTTGATTCAAAATATTGTTTAATAATTTTAAAATATTGATAAGGAAAGGTTCGATCAGGTAACTTACCTTTGAGTGATGCCATAGCAATTTCATCCACCTAAATGCGCTTTGGAGTTTTTCGACATACACTATGAAATGGTGGCATGGAATATGGGCTTGTATTCTGCCACTCTTGATTTCTCATTTGTGGAGTTAAACTTGCGGGAGGAGATATAGTGTGATCAATTATTGTTTATGAAACACCAAGTTGTCGAACAAGAGGTTGCATCATGGGAAATTCTTAGTTAAGCCGTATTGCATCATTCATAATATGACCATATTCAAGTAGTATTTCATCTTTTCCATCCGCAACTTGTTATGATGGATTATTGGTTAGAGTTTCATCAACTATGCTAAGATTCATCCTCTCCTTTTCTAAGATCCTATGTTTTTCCATACTATCCTTGATTTTTCTCTTTCTTCATTGACAACTTCTATGGGATTCATTTTCCTTGAACTCTTTTTCTTATGATTACATTGGTTTCCCATGATTAAATGAATGTCAATTACAATGAGATAATTTCACAATATATCTTCCAATTAAATAGTTCAAGAGAGTAGTTTTTTTTTCACCAATTGTGTACACTCTCATTCAAATATACAACAATTGGACTGGAACTACTGAATCTGAGAACCATTTTATTCCACTCACACAAATTTACTTCTATGAAAATTTCACAATTTCACTTTTATGAGAATAGTTCAAGAGGCCATTTCATCACCACTTTCACAAATTCTCTTCCAAATACATAGTTCAAGAGATTAGATTGCTTTGACCAATATCACACACTCAATAAAATACACAAAGTTTGGCTTGGAACTAGTGAATGTGAGAAGGATTTTATTCCAATTACAAAATTTTACTTATATAAGAATTTTACAACTTCACTTCTATGAGAATAGTTCAAGAGGCCATTTTTTCACCAATTTTACAATTTATATTTCAAATACATAGCTCAAGAGACTAGATTTCTTCACCAATTGCATACACTTTCATTCAACTACATAACATTTGGCTTGGAACTAGTGAATGTGAAATGGATTTTATTCCAATCACACAAATTTAATTGTATGAGAATTTCAAATTTTCACTTCTATGAGAATAGTTTAAGAGGCCATATATTTACCAATTTGACAATTTCTCATTCACATACACAATATTTGTTCTCTGCAACACATAATAATACATCAAATTGTTTCCCACTCAATAATTTTCCTTTGAAATCAAAAGACAATGAAGATCAAGCTTGTTTTTTTGTAGTTGTTCCCATTGCTATCTGCAAAATATCGCGGTAATTTGATTTTTGTAGTAGGATAGAAAATAGGCTGGAAATATGGAGGGAAAATTCCCAACAAAAGTGCAAATGTACTTATTTTCATAAGCGTGCACTTGATGTGCACATGCATTTGATCCTAACAATTATGGCATTCAATGCCTCACCTTCCATCAAACCCATTAAGGGTGTGTACTAATGGTAACAATTAGCGCTTAGGAGAACACACACACACACACACACACACACTTTTCTTACATGTTTATTTGTTAACACTAAATACATAATGTGTCGTGCTTTAATGTAATAGTACTAGTGTGCCAATGCAATGGTAAAGGAATGTTAATTACACCCACATCCCAATTTAAAGGAAAATTATTATCTTAGAAGTTAATGTGCAGTGGTTGCAGGCATTGTTAATGGCTCCATATGCATAGAAGCTTTATTTAGGGCCCAAATATTGGAAATTTTCCATTTATCATGTATTCTAACTTGAGACACATACTTAGTCTTAGAATAGTATTAATGGGAATACTATATGTAGTCATGAGCCAAATAAACCTTGGAAAGGTTAATTGTTGGTGTTTAATGGGTTGTTCTGGGACCTAGATTCCTAGATGATTCCTTGAGGGCCCAATGCCTCATTTTCATCTATAGATCAAGAGCAAGGCCTTGAGACCCATATCTAGTGCTACAAAATTCCCGATGATGACCATATACCCTCTTGAATTCCAAAGATCACCTTAAAAAATTATTTATGGTGTTTCTACATGTCATTCGTGGACATTAAGCCATTGATTCTAGTTAATGAGCCTCATTCCTAATATCCCTTCATCAACCATGATTAATTTCTTGACACCCAATCCTACTACTCAAAAACTACTAATATTGACCATATCCTCACTTGGAGCCAAGGATACCGTTAGGATCACCTTGGTAGATCATGTACTATTTTGGATAGGAATTAGTATTGGCCTTCAATGTATGCACTACTTGTTTAGGGATTAATTCTGATGTTTCCTCCTTGACCATGTTGAGGGCACCATGAACCATACCATGTGCTCAAAATTTTATAATGTTGTCTATATCACTTATTGGGGGGGGGGGGGGGGGGGGGGGGGGGGGATATCCTTAAGAGGTCATTTTTTTTAGGTCAAGACTTCATTCTTGGTCCTGGATTCCTATAATATTCCTTTAGGGACTAAGGACCTATATATAGTGCTTAAAACATCATAATATCAAGTTAATATCCTCACCCAAAAGACTTGAGGATATACTTGAGAGGTCTTATGTGGTGGGTTGGGTCATGATTACCAACCTTGACTGCTTATAATATTTGCTTAGTGGATGATTCTTATGTTTCCTCCTTCAACTCTATCCCATGTCTAAGGCCTAGAGGATCATATCCAATATCCAAAACTTCTTAATGGCACTGATATCTATAATTAAGGGAAAGGATAACCTTGATGGGTCATATGTGGTGGGTTGAGGTGTTCTTCATAACCACATATGCTTATAATATTTCATTAGGGATTTTCCTTTACAAGTGTGGCATTTAATCATAATTTCTATAATAAAGGACATCACAAACCATTTCAAAGCCCTTAGTGAATATTAAGTCATCATTAATAAACCTATATTACTAAACCTATTTTATGGTCAAAATCTTATGATTTCTCCCCCAATATTTTCAAATACCCCAAGACCCATACCTAATGCTCAATAATATCATAATTCCATTGATATCCACGCTTATAGGCTAAGTATAAACTTGGGAGGTCATGTGTGGGGGTTTAAGGTATTTTTCTTGGACCTTTATTACCTACGTCTTCCTTTAGAACCTAAGGCCTAATATTCCTCCTTAGATCATGTTAAGAACCTCGATATCCATACATATTATTCAAATTATTGTAATTTTGTTAATATTCCCACTCAAAGGTGAATAATATCTCAAGTAGGTCATGTGTGGTGGTTTGATGCATTCATCCATTAGGTTTTAAATCTTGTCCTTCCTTCCTTGGCCATGTCAATGAAATAAAGATCTGTTTTTATTATTAAAAACCTACTAAATTAATAATGACACCAATCTACCCACTCATAGGAAAAGGATACCCTCAAAAGTTCCTATGTGGTATTTCAAGGAATCTTTATATGCCCCAGATTCATAGATACATCCTCTAAGACTTATCATTCCAAGTTTCTTCCCCTCCATATTCCCCTATCTCCTTCCCCCCCTTCTCTCTCCATATTTTGAGGTCTCTTTCCCCCTCATCTATCACCCTATTTCAACACCTTCCTTTACCTGACTCTATCTCCCTCCCTCTCTCTTTCTCTCTCTCTCTCTCTCTCTCTCTCTCTCTCCTCTTTATTTATCTATACCTCCATCACTTTTTTCCTTCCACTCTCTAGCTCTCTTTGTAAACCTTATATCTCCCACTATCCTCTCTCTTCACCTCTAACCCCCTCTCTCTCAAACAAAAACACACACAATTTATCTATCTATCTATCTATCTCTTCCACTATCTATATCACCCTCTTTGTTTCTCTCTACCTACATCACTCTCTCCCTCCCACTCTCCACCACTCTCCATAAACCTTCAATCTCCCACTATACCCCCCCGCTCTCTCTCTCCCTCTTCCATTATCTCCCCCACCCTCTTTGTTTCTTTCTATATCCATCACTCTCTACCTCTCACTCTCTCCCTCTCTCTCTATATCCCTCTTCGTTTTCACTACCTATCTCTATTTCTCCCTCTCTGACTCTCTCTACCATCAGTATTAGATATCATTACCTCTCCCTTTCTCCATAACTATCTCTCTCCATATTCCCCCATTTCCACCCCTAAAATATACCCTTCTCTCTTTGGCTATCCCCCCTCTCTACCTCTACCCCTCTCCCTCTCTACACCACCACCCCTCTATCAGGATCTCTCTCCCTCTCACTCTTCCCCTCTCTCTCTCATCCTCTCTTCCCCTCCCTCTCTCTCACACCCTAACTCCCTTTATCTCTTCCTCCTCTTCCCCAATCACCTCCCCCTCCTCTCTTTCTACCCCCTCATTCTCTCTCCTTCCCCCTCTCCACCGGCTTTCCCTGTCCATGTATCTCTCTGTCTCTCTCTCTCTCTCTCTCTCTCTCTCTATCTTTCAAGGTCTCTTTTTCCATCCTCTATCACCCTCTCTCTATGCCTTCCTCACCTTAATGCTCTCCCTTTGCCTCTCTCTCTCTCTCTCTTCTCTTCCTCCATCACTCTCTACCTCCCACTCTCCACCTCTCTCTCTAAACCTTTTATCTCCCAATATTTCCCCCCTCTCTCACTCCATTTGTCTCTTCCACTATCTCCACCACCCTGTTTGTTTCTCTCTACCTGAATCACTTTCTCCCTCCTACTCTCCACCTCTCTTTCTAAACCTTCAATCTCCCACAATACCCCCTCTTTAGCTCTACCCACCCCCTTTATCTCTCCATTTCTTCATCTCTTCCACTATTTCTCCCACCCTCTTTGTTCCTCTCTACATCCATCACTCTCTCCCTCTCAGTATCCACGTCTTTATTTATCTCCATCTTCTCTCTCTCTCTCCCTTTTAACTCTTTCTACCACCATCACTAGATCTCATTATCTCTCCCTTTCTCCCTCTCTCTCTACCTCCATTTTTCCCAATTTCCACCTTTAAAACTCTAAACCTTCTCTCTCCAACTATCCCCCCTCTCTATGCCTACCCCTCTCCCACTCTCACTCTCTATACCACCACCACCACTCTCTCATGGTCTTTGTACCTCTAACTCTCCACCTATCACTCTTCTCCTCTATCCACCTCCCTCTCTCTCACACCCTTACTACCTCAATATCTTCCTCCATCTTCCCCTATGGGATTCCCAATCTCTCTCTTTCTACCCACTCTTTCTCTCTCCCTATCACTCTCCACCTCTCTCTGTCTCTATCCATCTATCTTTCTCTCCTTAAAATATCTCCTCCCCCCTTATCTCTCTCTCTCTCTCTCTCTCTCTCTCTCTCTCTCCATCTTCTAAGGTCTCTTTCCCCCTCTTCTAACATCCTCGAGTCTACACCTTTCTCTCTCTCTTATTCTCTCTCTCTCTATCACCCTCCTTCACTCTCTTTCTCTCCCTCTCTCTTTCTTTATATCTACAAGCTTTATCACTCTCTTCCTCTTACTCTTCACCTCTCTATCTAAAGCTTCTCTCTTGCACTACCCCCCTCTTTACCTCTCCCTATCTCTCTCCCTCTTCTTTCTCCCTCCCTCGGTCTCTCGCTCCCTCTCTGACTCTCTCTACCACTAGCATTCTCTCATTCTCTCTCTCCCTCTCACTCTCTAATATCTCTATTTATCCTTCTCTCACCCACCTCTCCTCCCAAACTTTTCTCTCACCCCCTGTCTCTCTCTCACACCCTTGATCTCTCTCTCCCTCCATATTCCCCTATCTCCTTCCCCATCTCTCTCTACACCCCCTTTCTCTCTCTCCCTCTCACTTTCTACCTCTCTCTCTCTACCTTGTATCTTTCTTTCTCTCTCCCTTCCTCTCTTTCCATGTTCCCCTTTCCTCCATCACCCTCACTCTAAACCTTCCTCTCCCTAACTGTCTCTCTCCCACCCTTTCTCACTCTTTCTCTCCCTTTCTCTCTCATGTCCTCTCTTCCTCTGTATTTCTCACCCTGTTTGTTTTTGAATGATCCAAAATCACAAAAATAAAAATAAAATATTATTCTAAATGTTTTATTTCTTTAAATTACTGTCATTTTTATACCAAGTAAACATATCCCCCGACATATATTGGTGCTATGGGGAAGGCCACAAACATATGTGTCTCAAATATTTAGCATGTGCTGGTGCTATGTGTTTTTCCTATGGTATTGTGGACCCAAAACAAATATGTAAATATTACTCCATACACAGTTTCATTGCTTTATAACCGTATTGTGGTATGATGAACCAAACCTAGGTACTATGGTTAATAATTTTTTTCCAGACACGGGTTCTCAACCGATCCTAGAGACATCACATAACACTATCATTTTAACCACAACACAATCCATGATAATGCTTGGTATTCGAGGCTAAATTTATGATGATAAGATTGGCGACAGGTTGTACATTTAGAAGGAAAAGAACACATGGAAATGTGCACTGTTCGTTGGTCAGGGAGGACATATTGATAATCTGTAGTGTCTATGTTGGTAATTAAAGAAAAAAGTCTCATTGCCATATATATATATATATCGTGCAAAGATATTGACAAAATCGATTCTATCTATTTATTTTCACATGTCTGATGGTTCAGTTTTTTTTTGTCTTAATGATAATTCCAAATTCCTTAGCTTTGATTTGACATGAATTCCTGTATATGGCCTCACTGCATGTGTTTAAAATAATATGATGTTTAACCTTTCGAACAAAGAGACACATATGCCTATAAAATTAAAATGTTTATTCAGTTCAAGTCTTTATCAGAGTCAAAAGTTCTCATATCAAGACTTGAGTTTGTGCAGTCCTCAATCGTGACTGCTAGTTTTCTTTTCTTTTTGGGTTGCATCCTAAATTAAACACATTTCATCTAATGTAAGAAAACTCGTAACCTCTGCGTTCTTCTTGTGCAAAAGTCATTAAAATTAATCTCTAAGAAATTTTGTAAATTTATTTTTAAATGCATTGACCCACACCTTGAATTTTTATTAATATGGGTTGGATGTCTTCTTAGACTGGGCATCGTTTTTGCTATGAATATAAATATTCACATTTGGTTCCTAGACTTTGCATTTCGTCTTTTTAGTGACTCACTGTCAGTATTTAAAGTTGTGGTTCTATATGCTATGCGTTAATTGAATTCTTTAACTAGACCTTCATACATCATATTTGGAAAGAGAAGATGTGTATCCTAGTAAATTCCAAAGTCAATTAACAAATCATGATGCTGTTAGTCATTCTTGCCTACCATAGAATCTATCCAACTCATTTCATATTGATTAGGAAAAGATTTAAAGATATATAATTTCTCATTTCATTTCTAAAGTATTGATTAGAAAAAGATTTAAAGATATATAATTTTTTGATCAAAACATTTTAGGAAGTAGTAGCGATACAATATATTTTTTAATAACAGTTTCTATGAAATATCTTCATATATCTTATTGATCTATAAATAGTTCATGATTTCCTCAAATGATACACAAATAATTCAGAAGAAAATTAACAAGGGTAGAATCATCTACTTGAAATAATAATGGAAAAATGCTTGGAGCTTCCCAGTTCCTCCCAACTGTAAAAGAGGATAGCCATGTAGTCACTTTCCCAACTTCACCCCTGATCTGGACCACCACCATAGAACAATGAACTTAGCTAAACCATTTTGAAAGAAGACCTTTCCTAACATTCTTTAATAGATTAAAAGGTGGACTCTCTAAGAGATAATACTCAACAAGACACTTTCAATCATAGCATCAATTCTCGCTATGCACTACACAATGTCGTGTGTGACCTTAGTGCACTATTAAATAATTTTTTGCCTAGGTTTCATGCCATCTCAATAAAATCTCAAGCTGGTATTTTGATCCCTATAATTGTGGATTTGGCCGACTTGCTGATTTTTTAGCTTGGATTTGATTGATATCAAATATCTTGCTTGTTGTCCACTTGTTCATTGTCTTATGATGGTGTACCCTCTTTCAAGTAGTGGCTCCAAGTGTCTATGTTTAGTAATAAAATAACATTCCGTGTCCACAATATCCACTCACACTAGTGTGAGTATTTTGTCTCATAAAAGTTTAGAGTCTTATAACTCTATTACAAAATAAATGTTTGAGATTATTTCCAAATAAAATAAGTAATTAAATAACTCAAAGTCTTGGAGCATTACATATTCTCTCTACCTCTCACTCTTCACCTCCTCTCTCCCACTATCCTCTTGTTTACCTCTACCCGTGTTTCTCTCTCCCTCCCCCCCCCCCTCCTATTCAATCTCCCTTCTTCTCTCCTATTCATTCTCTCTTCATCTCTCTCCCTTGTTGACTCTTTTTACACCACCACTCTCTCATGCTCTCTCTACCTCTTAATATCCACCTTTCTCTCTTTCCCTATCCCCCATACCTCCACTCTTCTCTCCCACTCCATATTCCCTATATCCTTCTTCCCTCTCATCACACATCCCCATCCCCTAATTGCATTAAGAGCGCATGCACGTGCACATTATAGGAACGTACACACATTCCTAATGTGTGTGTGCACTTTTAGTGTGTGCACGCTATTAAATTTTAATTTCATAAGCGGGATTGTTCACTAGGTTGGTTTGAATTTAGGTTCAAGATGACATAACTAGTGCTTCAGATTGGAAATTCATGAAAACTTCTCATTTCCACGATATCTCTCTATATATTTGTTTTTGATATTATTTTTATATAGGCTAGACAAATCTGTTGTCAATAAAACTACATATTTGTATAGAGTCAACTATATAGATTACAAATCTATAAATTCAAAAAAAAATTAACATTGTTTACTATTTTTAGTGTATTTTCCACTTGAAAAACCTTAAAAAAAATACCTCCTTTGTTTGTGCTATACCTTTTTTTGGCCTTAAGCATTTTTTATCAAAATTATATGGTGCACTAGAACACACTAAGAGATAGGATGTTAAGAAAAAATGTTTGGTAGTGTTAAGACCCCTTTAGGTTCCAATGACTAAAGGCATTGTCTTTTCAATGGTAGAATGACTTTCTTAATTAAAAAATATAAAATTAACATTATAAATCTTGAAAAAAAGTACTGTACTAAATGAATGTGTCCGTGCACTAAATGAATGTGTTCTCTATATCTCTACAATTTTTCTGGTGCTAAATTTCATTGTTTAGGTACTACAAGATTCCACTAACAAACACATCTATAGTATATTTTATATGAAATTTAACATACTAATTTTGGGAAAACACAAATTTCACTTAGTTATACACAATTTCTATAAATAAAAATTATATATTTGGAAAACTAATTCATTTTCCTATATTTCATATTTATACATCAAAATATCTGAAATCATTCCTCCAAATAGGGATGGAATTTGACAAGTAAATGCCCGTCATGCACCAATTTACTAGTCAAATACAACTAAATTTTTTTGGAGACGGTCAAAATTTGGCATAAAATACATAAAACATTTCAGATTTTGATTGTTAGTGGTAATTTTGACGAGTGTCCGCTATTTGAAATTCCAACCCTGCCTCCAAGTTAATAGATGACATTTTTTCCATAAAAGATCAGCATTAGCTTACACCAAAGCTATATATTTAGTATAATTAACTATACTTAATTATAGTTAACCATATTTGCAAAACATTTTAAACTCAATTTTTAGATAAATTTGCATTACATGTTTTTATTTAAATAATAAAAAAAATACAAATAAACATGTTCCATACCACTAAGTAAATACATTTGTAACAACTTCCTTGTTCCACCACTTAGATATGTCATATCCTGCTTTGACAATATATACATATTCTTATATTTAAGATATTAAAAAATAATTAATATCATACATAGTATTATAATATAACGACTTCATCCCGTATATTTAACATGTTGCTTATACATTACGCCTCCTGACTCCTGAGAGATTTGTCATAAATAGATATTGATAATGATCCATTAAAATTAAAAACAAAGAATCAGCATCGAAAATCTCAGCGTCACAAAACCAGACAAATTAGCAATCAAATAAAGGACTTTTCAATGTTAATCTCCAATTAATCTAAATACAAAAATCAAATAAACGTCTTTTTAATGTTCATCTCCAATCAATCTAAATACAAAAATCCAATGTGCAGACGCTTAATGAAAATATAATTTTACGCTCATATGCCGCACACGTTTGAATTTTTCCGCTCGTTGAATACTTCCACTTCTCTTCTGCACTTGTTTATTTGCCCGTCCTGATAATTTATGTATCCCCAATGATTATTTTATGCCATTTTCTTGCCGTCTCACACAGCTGGCCTGAATGGACTCGACATGTCTTGAATTGGAGAGTCGAATCTCTCTGCTTCTCTCTTTATAAGAAGCCCGCAGTCCCACCCAATTCTCCTCACTCAGCCACTCTGTTCCCCACGTTCAATTATATTGCATTCTCTTCTCTTGTGCGGGCAGCTAAGTTTTCTAATCATGAAGACTGTCCCATACATTGCTCTTATCGTATTGTATCTTATTAACAGTACTGTGCATGGGCAGCTAATCTCAACGTTTTATGACACTTCGTGCCCGGACTTGCAGACGATAGTGAAAGCCGGAGTACATACAGCGGTCCAAAACGAGGAAAGAATGGGTGCGTCCTTGCTCCGCCTTCACTTCCACGACTGCTTCGTCCAAGTAAGAATGCAAATCAAGAAATGCATTTAGTTGCTAGTCACCGAATATCTCGTCCATTTTGCTTCAACCCTAATCATGAATTTTGGTTTCGTTTTTCCACATCTCCGCCCCTCTTGCTTGAACCCTAATGATGAATTTTGGTTTTGGTTTTTTTACATTTCCGCCCCTTTTCTTTCAACCCTAATTTTGGTTTCGGTTTTCTACAGGGTTGCGATGGCTCGGTACTGTTGGACGATAACGCCACGTTCACCGGAGAAAAGACTGCAATCCCAAATAACAATTCCTTGAGAGGATTCGACGTAATAGACACCATCAAAGCTGCAGTGGAGGAAAGCTGCAGTGGAATTGTGTCGTGTGCAGATATTCTTGCCATTATTGCTCGCGATTCAGTCGTTGAAGTATAAATTCGTCTCTTCTCTTTCGATTTCTTTAACAAATGGTAAATACAATATAATCTCATAATGAAATAATGTTGTTCTGTTCGCTCATGTGTGATTATAGCTGAAAGGCCCAACATGGACGGTTCTGCTGGGAAGGCGAGACTCCACGACCGCGAGTTTCAGCGGTGCAAACACCAACATTCCAGCGCCATTTTTCAGTCTCAGCCAACTGATAACATCTTTTCAAAATCAAGGTCTTTCTACTACGGACCTCGTTGCACTCTCAGGTATAATATCACTCATTCTCCAACCTCTTGTACTTAATTTAAACCATATTGCGTATCATCCTATGAATGTTTTTGACATTTAACAATAATTGTCATTCTGTATTGTTAGGTGGTCATACAATCGGTCTAGCGCGGTGCGTAAATTTCAGAGCTCACATCTACAACGATACCAACATTAACGCTACCTTCGCTACATCTCTGCAGGCAAACTGCCCAAGCGTTGGTGGCGACAACAACCTGTCGCCCTTAGATGTGAGCACCCCTACCACATTTGACAAGAATTATTACAGTGATTTGACAAGCAAAGAGGGACTTCTCCACTCCGACCAGGAACTGTTTAATGGAGGTTCTACAGATTCTCTGGTTAGTGCCTGGAGTACCGATCAAAGCGCTTTCTTTACGGCCTTCGGAGGTTCCATGATCAATATGGGTAATATCAATCCCCTCACTGGCACCAGCGGAGAAATTCGTTTGAACTGCAGGAAATCTAATTAATGGCTCAGAGAATTGGATTCTCCATACGTTTTGGTGGTGAAAATAAATGTAGAAGTATTCTAAAGGTTTGAAAAAACCTTACAGAGAGACACGTTACATGGTGAAAATAAATGTAGAAGTATTCTAAAGGTTTGAAAAAACCTATTCGATTGTCTTGGATATTAAGAGAATAAGTTAAATCTTGATTCGATTGTCTTGAATATTTATTGGAGAATAAGTTGAACGTCTCCATTTCAGTTTTCATTAATGTATACATGGTAGCTTGAATATGAGTATCGATAGAGAAATATATAATAATATTATATATGTTTTTAATAGTATTATATATGTTTTGGAGGGAACAACTATCTGTCCACTAATACATAGTTGAAAAAGATCTAGAAGGATGCAATATCTAAACTTGCAAAAAAAATTAAAGTGTAAATGTTTAAGAAACATTTTAATATATATATATATATATGTTTTTAAAATTTAATTGATAATAGAATTCAAAATTTCGGCCATTTTAATCTAAATCTGAGAGTTCCATAAATATAATAGTGGCTAACACTTCTATTTTGAAAAAATGTTTACACTTTCACATATTTGATTTTTTTCTGTGCTTGATAGATTCCATTTTAGAGAGCTAGTTTATATGAGAATATAGAAAAGAAGCCCAAAATATCTTTACTTCCTAATTTATATCAACAAACATATGCAAGTAGTAAAATCTTTGTTTCAAATCATAATTCAACAAAGAATTGCATTGGCTATTTAAATATTACATTTTCTTTAACACTAATATAAATGACAATTTTATTTTTTATTTAGGTAACTTTTAGTTGGTGTCACTATATCCTTTAAGTTCAATGTTAAGAGTGGTCATCAGTGTTAAGAGTGGTCAATGTATGGCCAGAAATTTAAGAATTAAAAAAACTTAAAAGAAAAGAAAATCATATTTTCCATAAATCTTAAAAATTTACTATATAAGGTGAATTTGACTTTTGATGCCTAGAGATTTAGAAGCTATTGTTAATCATTTTTTTTCTATTTTCATGATTGAATAATCCATGTATCAATTTATTCATCTCAAAGCTCACGATCTATTTTTTTATGATTCGTTAAATTTAAAAAAAAAATTCCTATTCCTTATATATTTTTTGATTTATATACCTAGTTAAATATTTTACAATCTCAATTTAAAGTTCTTTAATTCCAATTCTGCACACCTCATATTGCACAACTTTAAAATGTTGTGGAATCCAAGAACTTTCCATTTTTAGTGCATTGCCCTCTTTTAGGTACCATGTTCTTGTACAATCCTTTATTTTTGTGTGTTTTTCTATCTTGCTTTATGGACAGTGTTTGGGAAAATGTGCTCTGAAACTAGAAGACTAAAGGATAAATTGTGGAATGATGTTATTTATATGTCAAATAAGGTTACATAAAAATTTACTTATTAAGTTTTAAGTAACAAGTAGCAAGTTGAAGTAGTATATAAATTTTAGATATTGGCATGATCTATTTAGGCCAAATACAAATGATTAGAAGGAAGAATAATTTGAACTAAAAATAGATCACGATTAAAGAATATAAATTAAGAAGGATTTGACCACACAATGGATGTTTATTACAATTATTTTCATTTTTTCTTCTCTTCATTTGATAAGGAAAATCTTACATCTTGGAATCCAATGAGGACTTTCCCATCTAGGAGAAAAAAATACTTTGAAATGTAGAGGTTTTGATGATGACCTTCACCTACCCTCATTTCAGAAAAAGATTCCTCCCACCATATATTGCCAAGAAAATTTCCCCAAAATGAACTCTGAGATTACTTTAAACAACTTAAGAAAAGGAATAGTAAGCTAAAGATATTCACTAGCATTGAGGAACACTAAGAAAGATAGATGTTATTCATTATTTATTCCAACTATTGACTAGTATCATGTGTATCAAGTTATGAAATTTGGTTAACAAATTTGAAAGCACTCCTAACACATTTGATGTCGGTATTTCCTCTCCCTTTGCAAATGAAAACATATGCTTGTCGTCGAATGGACCGAAAAATCACTTTGAATATCTCTATTGATTCAAAAGAAGCATTTTAAAATTGGCAGGTCAGATTCTCACTAGAATAACTGAATTTCCAAATTTCTATATTATCAACCTATGGAAACTATACTATCATCCCAAGATTGAAAGCATTAATTTTTTTTCTTCAATAAATCAAAAATATCCTAAAGTCAACTTTGACAGATGAACTATGATATGCGGTGGTGCAGGTGGGTCGATCTCAACCGACTCCAACCAACACTTCCAGGATCTAATGGCTCCTACACTTAATAGGACTGTCAAATTTATCCTAATGACCAAATTCTGCTCTAAAAATGCCTTCCCATAGCTTCTCCTCCACAACTCCCCTTCCGCAGGCGGGATGTGGGACCTCTAGTGCCCAAATTGTTCTTTGTATTTTCATTCCCGCAACTCTACTCTGCAACAGATTTTCCGCATGCGGGATGCGAGATGCCAACTTTCCAAAGTTGCTCCCCCTCAACTTTCTCTCCGCAAATATTCCCCCGCAACTTTCTCAGCCATCCGATCCTTGCGGCCTTCCCCACAAGCGTCGATATTCTTCTTTTCGAGGCGGCTCTCAGATCTCTGCGGATCCGTTAACGTCCTCGTAACTCTTGGTGCGGGATACTCCAGGACCGTCAGATCTTGATATGTGGCCTCAATCGCCACCATTCGTTCTCTGCAAAAACTTGTTAAGGCAAAAAACCTGCAAGTTGCGTCGATTGATCATGAAATTGATCAATCCAGCCTGCAATCTTCACTCTATGGCAACCTAACACTCTTATGCATGCATCTACTCTCTACTTCAACTGTTTAAGCAAGAAATTGATGTGTGAAATCAACACTTCACTGAAATACACAAATATTCATGAAAACGCCGAAGTCAGCTGTGTGAGATCTACATCATTAAACATAGCACATGCATAAAGACTAGCAACCCCATAAACATACGGTTAATCCTTCTATTACGTAATAAAGGAAAATTCCCACAGTTCAGATCTCTCTCCTTCTGATTCTTCAAAATATTTACAAACAAGAATCAGACACAGGTCTGTCCTCTCTCTGCAAACTCATAATTCTAAATGTTGAAGAGCAGAACCCTCTCTTCACCTCTAAACGATCTATTTAAACTAAAATTGCTACCCTAGTGGTTTTGTAACTGAAATAAACACTACTAAGATGCATGATGAAATGTCCCTGTCTGAAACAAACTAACGCCAGTTTGATCTCCATGTAGGGAGTCGTGATCCGCAATGATTCTCTACACCGCTATTCATATTATGACTGAGCAAAAAATGGTTACAAAATATGCCACAACATGTGACCAATTCATCACATTGCTGGCATGCCACGATGCTCCTACATCAGACTCTCAAGGTAGAAATATTTATGAACCCATGTTCATAAGATCAACTACAGTGAAACCCTTGGCCTCTAACTCTACAATGCTCATCCAAGTAGAATCCTCTGTTGGTCTCTTATTCCACTTGACCAAATACTCCAGATAGTCCTTCTTCCTTGTACTCTTTGACACCCTAGTGTCGAGAATGGCCTCGAATTCCAATGGTTGTGTCACAGGCATCTATGTTACCCATAGTAAGTCTCCAGTAGGATCTTCACCTCTAGTAAAGGTTCCAGTGTCACCTACTACAAAAGGATATAGATCTACTACATTAAATATTGGTGAAATACCACTTCTGTAGGCATCTCTAACTCGTAAGCATTCGCTGAAAAATTCTTGAGTATTCTGCAGGGTCCAATCTTCTTCATCTCCAGTTTGTTACTCTCCTTTAGGAAATCTGTCTCTCTTCATATATGCTAAGACCAAATCCCCTACTTCATAGTTCTTTTCCCTCCTTCTGGAATTTGATCAGGCCTTGTAACTGGTGTTACTCTATTGCAATCTTGCTTTCACTTGCTCCTGCAACTCACTGATTCTTGTTGCAAACTCTTCTCCATCAGCACTTTGCTTCTCCAATTGACCTAAGTCACAGAGTTCATACACCCCTCTTGGATGCATTCCATAGATAATTTGAAATGCACTCATCCCTGTACTCCTATTTGGTGAATCATTATAGGAAAACTCAACTTGAGCTAATACTCTGTCCCACTACTTAGGAATTTCCCCAATAAAACTCCTCAACATGTTCCCCAGACTCCTATTGACTACTTCGGTCTATCCATCAAACTGTGGGTGATACGCTGAACTGAAATTTAGTCTGGTAGGCAACTTCTTCCACAAGGTTCTCAAAAAATGCCCTGTGAACTTCACATCTCTTTCTGATACGATGCTTCTAAGTAAACCATGTAGTTTCACAACTTCATCAAAGAACACGTTAGCAATGTGTGTGGCATCACTAGTCTTGTAACATGGAATGAAATGTGCCATCTTAGAAAATATATCAACCACAACCAAGATAGAATCATGAACCCTCTGAGTTCTTGGTAAACCCATAATGAATTCCATACTCATAAAATCCCAAGGCCTAGTTAAAAATTGCAATGGTTTATACAATCCTGTGTTCTAGCTTCTCCCCTTAGCATGCTGGCATACTCCGCATATGCTTACAAAATTCTCAACTTCAGACCTCATCCTTGGCCAAAAATAGAAATGACCCAACTGTCTGAAGGTTTTATCACTTCTAAGTGACCCGCCATACCTCTATTATGTTTCTCCTGTATCAAGTTATCTCTCATAGAGCACTTTGGTATACACAGCTTACTATTTTTAAAAAGTAAACCATCTTGTAGTGTATACTCCATCCATGGCTCTCTATCCACCTCTACTGGATTCTTACAAGCCCTGTAAGCCTCTTGGAAATCAATGTCAACTTCATACAATTCTCTCAAATGCTCAAACCCCAAAACTTGGATATGATTTTCTTGCATGATCAACATTCTCCCACTTAAGGCATCAACTACTCTGTTTGATTGTCCACTTATGCGTTTCAACACAAAGGTAAATCTTTGTAAGAACTCAACCCACTTGACATGCTTCAGGCTCAACTTAGGTTGTTGCATTATCTACTGTAATGCATGGTTATTTGAATATAACACAAACTCTCTGGGCATCAAGTAATGCCTCCATTGCTTCATTGCTTGAACAATAGCATAAAACTTCTTGTCATAAGATGAATACTTCTGCTTTTCATCATTCAGTTTCTCACTGAAATACACTATAGGCCTGTCCTCCTGTCTAAGCACAGCTTCGATTGCTACTCCACTAGCATCACACTTCACTTGGAAAGGGTGGTTGAAGTCTGGTAACTTCAATATTGGTTGCTCAATGATCTTCTTCTTCAAGAACTGAAAGTTCTTTTCAGCCTTTGCTATCCACTGAAATGGTTGTCTATCCTTATTAATTGTCTCAACAATAGATGCACAAATACCACTGAAATTATTTATAAATTTCCTATAGAAGCTTGCCAATCCATGAAAGCTCCTTACCTCAAATATGTTCCTAGGTGAAGGCCAATCAATGATTTCTTGCACCTTTTCTTGATCCATCTTCAACCCATCTCTTGAGATAACAAAACCCATATATACTAGCTCTATCTTCATGAAGGTACACTTCTTCACATTTATCAACAACTTTTCATGTTGCAACCTCTCTAAAACATATCTCAAATGCTTCAGATGCTCTTCTTATGTTTGGATAAAAACCAAAATTTCATCAAGGTAAACTATCACAAACTTACCTATGAAATCTCTCAAGACTTCATTCATCAACCTCATAAAGGTACTTGGTGCATTGGACAATCCAAATGGCATGACCAACCACTCATACAAACCATCATTTGTCTTGAAGGCTTTCTTCCACTCATCTCCCTCTCTAATCCTTATCTGATGATATCCACTCTTCAAATATAGATTTGAGAAACATGTTGCCCCACTTAGGAAATCCATCATGTCATCCATCCTATGGAAACCTATATCTAATGGTGATCTTGCTAATCGCTCTGGAGTCAGTACACATCCTCCACTCACCATCCTTCTTGGGTGTCAATACTGCTGGTACCGCACATGGACTCAGACTCTTCTAAACCAATCCTTTGTCCAACAATCCTTGGACCTGCTTCCTCAATTATTCATTCTCTTGGGGTGTCAACCTGTATGCTTCCTTGTTTGGTAAACTGGATCCTAGAATAAAATCAATCTGATGACTTATATTCCTCCTGGGTGGTAGTTCATTAGGTAAATCATCCACCACAATGTCTCTGTACTCACTCAGCATCTCCTGAATCTCCTCAGGTAGATCTGTCACATTAGTCTTCACTATCACCACTCATGGTTTTCACAGCACAACATAGTTCAACTCTGCTCCCTCAACCTGCTGCAAATACTCTTTTCCTGACAACATAAAAACCTTAGGTTTTGACTGCCCTGCTGTACTTCCTACTTGTAGAGGGTGAAGTACATTAGTTTTCCCATTCTACTCGAAACTATGACAGTTACTCCTACCATCACGAGTCACTTTCTTGTTAAATTTCCACGGTCTGCCTAATACTATATGAAAAACATCCATTGGGATAACATCACATAGAATATTGTCCTTATATGGACTTATCTGAAAATCAACCTCACACTGTTCACTCACCAGGATTTGATGTCCTTTATGTAACCAAGATACTTTGTATGGAACTGGATGTCTGGTCTTCTTTAGCCTCAACTTTTCCACCATCTCTATGGAAACAAGATTGTCATTACTCCTACTATCAATCACCATCTTACAACACTTTCCTTGGACTTTACATGTATTCCTAAACAATGAATTCCTTTGAGTAGGATTTGCTTGCTCCTTTGCATGTTTCAACAAGACCTTGTTCATCATCAAATATTCTCCCATCTCTGGTAAGAATTCTTCTACCATCAACTGTTCTTGCTGCTACTCATTTTGCACTACCTAGGATCCTCTCTGTCCTACGTCTTCCTTTTCTGGACACTCAAATGACTTATGGCCCAACTGGTTGCATTTGTAGCATCTAACAACAACTTCTCTACCTCGTCCTCTACCTCTACCTCCTTAGTAAGGTCCTCTTTTGCTAGGATCACCTCCTCTGCCATGCTGCTCTTGCTGTCTAGAGTTATTGGACTCCCCTCTCTGTGGCCCAAATCTTCCTCTTCCAGTCACTTGCCCTCTTCCTCTAGCTGAGCCACGACCTCTATTGAAGCTCTGCTTCCTTGTTATCTTCTCTTCTACCCTTAAGGCGCACTGATATGCCTCCTCCATTGTTCTAGGAGAAACCATGCTGATCTCTTCTTGGATATCCATCCTTAGACCATTCACATATCTAGTATCCTTTTCTGCTGACTCTTCTGCATATCCATCCCTTAGGTTTACTTTGTAGAACTCCTTAGTGTATTCCCTCACCGTTAACGATATTTGCGTAAGGTTATGTACGTGTCTATACAGAATTAAATGGTAATCCTTGGGAAAGAACTTAGCCCTCATCTTTGCTATCATTCTATCCCAGATTTTTATCAAGGGTTTATTCTTGCTCTGTCTTTCTGCTTGGAAACTATCCCACCATAAGGACGCATGACCTTTCAACCTCGTCACAGCCAATATGACTCTCTTATCTTCTTCTACCTCATCGTACTCAAATTACTTATAAATCTCACTGATCCAATTAATGAGATACTCCGCAACGAGACTCCCATCATATGTAGGCAACTCCGGTCTCGGCCTTGAAGTCGCTCCCAGAATAGATCTGAAACATCTTAACTATGGCATTTCCTACTGTTAAGGCCTGGAAATTCGCAAGTAACAACAGTTAGGGATTCTCCCCAATAAACATTCCCAACTAGCCCATTACTGTTTGGTATGGGGAATCTGTTCGGTTTACGGTCCGGCTACCGTAGGTCAAGTAACAAAAATAAAAGGTTTTACCGGTTACGACCCGGTCCACCGTGTATATTTTAGTTTTTTGAATTTAAGTATGATATGCAAGTGCCTATATAAGAATGTAGACTGATAGAGAATACGAGGAGCGGTCACAATGTGACACGCAGGTTCTTACCTCTCATCTTAACTCACTTGCATCTAAATCACACACAGCAAGAAACCAAAACTAACTATCTAACTGTAACAAACTTAAATAATAACAACAAACAATA
>LPNX010032425.1:204237-232426 GCA_001517045.1 Pseudotsuga menziesii
ATATTGTTGCAGCCGCAACTGTTCTCCCCAAATTTCTTAAAATTTTGGGCCCCTCCTCATGATTTAGCATTGTTCTTAAATCGTAGGATCCTGGAACTTATTGGTTGGGTTTTAATTTCGAATGATTGTGCAGACTAATTTTCAGCCGGTTTCAAAGGTTGCCTATGTTTGAATTTTGTGATTGATCGCAGATGTGAGTTTGGTTTACTAGCCAGTGATAAATCGGATCTTCTGTTCTTTGAGTCCACAGTTTCGGAAGTAAAATTGGTTTTAAACCTTTGCTGATTTTTTGTTTTAAAAAAGATTCCAAGCACTTAATTTTTCTATTAAATCGGGCATCACACTATGTTAAATCGGCTGCTTTTGTCCTTTTCCCTTTCGTCGTTGCGGCTCCCAAAGCGGCTTAGCATCCGAAGCATAAAGAGCTCCGACTGCCGATGCATGTTGACCCTTTTCGTCGCAGACCCGTAGTTTTTATCTTCCACTGTTGCAGCTGGGAAAGTCATTTGGATTCCGATGTAAAGCCCTCCGACTTCCGACTTAGAACTTTTCCCGCTTGCATTTCGCGTGTCTTTAGATTTTTCTTTTCCGCCGTTGCGGCTGGGAAAAGCTTTCGTCTTCCGATGTCGAAACTCTTTCGACTTCTGACTAAAGCACTTCGCCCTCCGATATGTGTCGCGTGGCTATAACCTTTCTTTTTCCGTCGTTGTGGCTCCCAAATCGGCTAAGCACCCGAAGTACAAAGCGCTCCGACTTCTTGAATTAAAATTCAGAAAGAAAGGCATGCAGGAGGAATCATATGAAAAAAGACAAAAGTCCAAAAGCACCAAAAAGTGCTAAAGTGGCATGGGAATGAGGAACAAACGAATATTTCTGTTTACCATATGCTACAATCCTGTGGTGCCCAAGCTATCAGCTACCTAAAGACAAAAGTAATAATGAAATTCATCCTCTGACCTCAACAGAGTTATCTAGACTTGAAAATCTTGGTTGCCACTCTCCCAAATTGGACTATCATCAATGATTAAAGGTACACACTTCCGTTATTTAAGAAATCCAGATAGCTGGAAGAATTCGATAGATACATTTGTTGTTAAATAGTCTGTCACTCAAAGAATAATCGCCCAGAGATCTAGGTTCACCAGGTAATCACCAGTTGTTGCAGCCGCAACCGTTCTCCCCAAATTTCTTAAAATTTTGGGCCCCTCCTCATGATTTAGCGTTGTTCTTAAATCGTAGGATCCTAGAACTTATTGGTCGGGTTTTAATTTCGAATGATTGTGCAGACTGATTTTCAGCCGGTTTCAAAGGTTGCCCATGTTTGAATTTTGTGATTGATCGCAGATGTGAGTTTGGTTTACTAGCCAGTGATAAATTGGATCTTCTGTTCTTTGAGTCCGCGGTTTCGGAAGTAAAATTGGTTTTAAACCTTTGCTAATTTTTTGTTTTAAAAAAGCTTCCAAGCACTTAATAATTCTGTTAAATCGGGCGTCACACTATGTTAAATCGGCTGCTTTTGTCCTTTTCCCTTCCATCGTTGCGGCTCCCAAAGCGGCTTAGCGTCCGAAGCATAAAGAGCTCCGACTGCCGATGCGTGTTGACCCTTTTTGTCGCGAACCCATAGTTTTTCTCTTCCACCATTGCGGCTGGGAAAGTCATTTGGCTTCCGATGTAAAGCCCTCCGATGTCCGACTTAGAACTTTTCCTGCCCGCATTTCGCGTGTCTTTAGCTTTTTCTTTTCCGTCGTTGCGGCTGGGAAAAGCTTTCGTCTTCCGACATCGAAACTCTTCCGACTTCCGACTAAAGCACTTCTCCCTCCGATATGCGTCGCGTGGCTATAACCTTTCTTTTTCCACCATTGCGGCTCCCAAATTGGCTAAGCACCCAAAGTACAAAGCGCTCCGACTACCGACGCGTCAGTCTTTTAGTCGCTTGCCTGTAACTTTTCTTCTTCCATCATTGCGGCTCCCAAAGTGATTAAGCTTCCGAAGTGTAAAACCTTTCGATTTCCGATGAAGACTTTTCCCGCCCGTATTTTGTGTGTCTTTATCTTTTTCTTTTTCGTCGTTACGGCTGGGAAAAGCTTTCGTCTTCCGATGTTGGAACTCTTCCGACTTTCGATATGCCTAAAGTATTTCGCAGTACCCATTCTTATCAGAATCCGGCATTGCGGCTGTGAATGAGCTACCCTTCCGATGTAAGTATTTTGAGCCGCTGTCAAATTTTCATTTTTCATCATGAATGATGTCTATTAAGGCTGTAAGTGAATGAGGTAGTGATGGCAGCGTTTGTTAAAATTCTCAGATCAAGGGGTGCACCTGGCCATTTTCTTATGGATTAGCCATTCCAGGTGTTTTAATTTAATGTTTAAAATGCCATTCCAATGAATGATGCACAGTAATTGATTGCAGGAAGAAATCAAGGGACTGTTGGGGCGACCGTGGCGTGAAGGCGTAGCTTGACAGTTTTGTAAAAATCAAATTGAAACGGGTAGAGTCGCAAGGGAGACAAGTGAAGGAAAAGACAAAATCAAAAGCAACAAAAGCACAGATCTGAAAGGTCTAGAAACTGCTCAGTTGATCATGAGCATACGAAGAAAAGATGAAAGGAGGGCTATGAAACGCTCGAGGAACCGAAGAGTCACACGTTTGGGGGAAACCCAAGCGGTCTGCTGATTTTGTTTAAATATTTGAAAGTTAGAAGTTACAGGGTATTTTTCCCCAAGGAAAACTTGTAACTTAATGCTTGTAAGAGGAACTATTTCGTTTTACAACCAAGGACTACAAATTTTTCCTATTGGAGGAAGTACTATGTGGAATATGTCAATGTGATTAAATGAGAAAATGTTGAATGTGAACTGTCTCGTTTTCAGCTGTGCCTCATTAGCTGTAAGAGCGTTCTAATTTCTTGAACCTATGTTCTTGTCTGAATGTTCTTCAGTACCTTTATGATGTCTTTTCCACTATGAGTAATGAATTTTTTTTAATTGTTGATGAGCTATCTTATCATACATACTTTTATTCATATTTATATGTTTGGTTATAAGAACAACTATGTGTGATTTGCCATAACACATGAACAGGGGTGCATTACTCATGAATGAATACTCGGATCTCTAGAGATAGTTTAGTTAGTATTTATTTTCTTGCATGATTTGGATGCTTGTGAGTTCTAAGATGAGAGGTAAGAACCTGCGCATCACATTGTGACTACTCTTTGCATATTTATCACCCTGCATGGTTAATTAGGCACTTGCATATCATACTTAAGTCAAAAAATACAAATACATGGTGGACCGGGCCGCAACCGGTAAAACCTTTGTTTTGTTACTTGACCTATGGTAACCGGACCGCAAACCGGACGGATTCCCTATACCAAATAGTCACGGGCTAATTGGGAACGTTGACTGGGGAGAATCCTTTGCTGGTTTTGCCTGCGAATTTCCAGGCATCAACAGTTCTGGTGCTAGAAGGAGGGCCACCAGTGCATGGCTGGCCGAGGAAACCCGTTTTCCCGAGATTATTCCACTAGTAACAGTTCTAAAAGTAGTGGGCTTCATAATCCAATTTTGGAAGAAAGGAATAGAGAACATCTATATTCTGTTGGCAACAAAGTTGTTAATGTCCTGAGAAGACACACCAGGGCATATGCAAAGAAGATTGGAGGATTGCCAATCATCCCTGAATTGTCCAGAAGAGAGTATGAAAGGAAAGACCGTCCTGTATTAGAAGACTCAGTGCTAGTTGGAGACTAGGAAGAACTTGTAGAAACAACCTTACAGGAAGTTGTGCTACCTTTGAATCAAGAAGGCCCAGATACCCCTCACAGTTCTCCTGCTCATACTCCAGTTGGCTCACCTCCTCACTTTCCACCCAGAATCATGGAAAGCATAAACGCAAATCAACCACCTAACCCACCTAATCCACCACCTGCATGGAGAGCTAGATCACCATTAAATCTAACACCTCCGCTGCATGATTTACCTCAATCCTTTGAAAAGATGCTGCCCAAATTCGACCCAAATGAGAAGATACTAGTAGATGATCACCTGCAAAGTTTTTACTTGGCGATAGAAGGGCTGAGGGCTGGAGAGTATGAGGATGTAGTTTGCAGACTGTTTCCACATACCCTTAAAAGAGCTGCAGCATCATGGTATTTTGGGTTGCCTGCTAACTCTATCCCTGATTGGGATACTTTCGAAAGAATTTTCAGAAGTAAGTATGCAATTCAAAAGACTCATGCAGCCCTCATGAAAGGACTATGCGCCTTAAAGAAAGAGAGAAAGGAGAAGGTGCACAGCTTTACTCAAAGATTTGCAGCATACCTCAAGAATTTTTCTGACACTGACAAGCCTTCGGACAAGGTCCTGATTGAGTATTATACATCAGCTTTAGGCCCTGAGTTGGCCATGTTTTCCAAAGGAAGGGCCAAGCCTACTTTGGCGGAAACCTGTGAAGAGGCAGAAGTAGTGGAGGCTGAAAGAGAAAGTATTGAAGATTATCCCGAACAGTCAGGAGAGAAAGGTGCGGGAAGGAAAGCCTTATTGTTTACCAAGCCTAAGGAGGAGAAATCACCAAATTTTGAAAATATGGCAAAAATGATGCAGAAGCTTTCCAACAAAATCATAGACTTGGAAAAGGAAAAGGAAGCACAAAATTTTTATAAGACTTATTATAAGAAAAGGGAGGATAACAATCAGTCCCAACCTCCTCCTCACAATACTGCATCCATGAATTTAACAGAGGTAGGCATGGACACTTTTTGCACTTTCCACCAACAACCACATTCTGAAAAGAATTGTCTCAATGGATAAACTCGATGACATTGGTCATGAATCAGCTGTTGGATTCTAGATTAACAGAAGATGGAGAGGAAGAGAGAAAAGAGAATACTACTTCAACCAAGGAACCAGAAGGGGAAACCATGTTTCTGTGGAATTATGTTTCGTTATTTGATGCTCAAGAGGAAAAGGATTATAGAAAGGACATCATGGAAACCAACGTTACAACAAGGAGGCAAGGGGCAATTAAAGAAGACAATCTCATACTCCAAAAAAATCAAAAGGCTGCAGAAAAATGTTAAGAAGAAATTTCAAATTAAGTCCTCAGCCGATAAGATTCCAGAATTCACTATTACCAGCCAAGATCCTAGGAAAAAAGATACGCTGGACAAGCCCAAGGAAGAAAAGGTGACTGCTGATAAACTGCACCTCATTGAGCCACAGATGGATTATGATATAGTGGAGGACATAAAGAAAATAAAGGCAAACGTTTCACTATTTGAAATGTGTAAAGTACCACAGCAAAAGGAAATATTATTGAAATCACTTGAAGCTTCGGATGAGGGGCTTCCCACTGACAATTGACCTTAGGAAGAAGAAGAAATCGGAGAAACCAGCATTGGAGGTAAGTCTAAAAGCAAACATCCACCTTTCCTCCTCACATTTGAAATTTTCAATCGCAACGTGCATAATTGCTTGGTAGATTCAGGGGTGTTGGTTAATGTCATGCCAATATAAGTCTGTAAAAAGATCAATGGGCATCCTAAGCCATCCACATGGAGGGTTGTTTAGTTGGATAGGATAGATGTAAAGGTAATTGGTGAGATGGAAGACGTCCTAGTCCATCTGGCATCCAATGATAAAGTGTGCCAAGTCATTAATATCGTGGTGGCTGATATACCAGACGCTTACGGTCTTGTCCTGAGCAGAGATTGGTCAGCCGAACTAAATGGATATTTTGCCTTGGATTGGTCGCATCTGTGGCTGCCATACAAAGGAAGTCCGAACCAGATTAAGATTTTAAGAGAGCCTCACATGAAATACAATGTTACTCAACTGGAGGAGAAGAATGAACCAGTGGACTCTGTATTGGGAAATTATTTTATCAAATTGGAACCAGGAAATTACCAAGCAGAAGAAGCCAGCAACACATCAGACACCTAGCCTGATCTCCTTCGATTCTCACAGGCTGATGAAATTGACTGTAACATAGTAAACTTAGCAGTAGGAGCAGATTCACATTCAGTAGATAATGATTTTTGGACTTTGTTTTTTGATGGCTCTAAGACGCTAGAAGGGTCAGGGGCCGACTGTGTCCTAATCGACCCCCAGAAAAATAAACATTTTCTTTCATGTAGATTAGAGTTTGAATGTATGAATAATACAGCTGAGTATGAAGTGCTGGTGCAGGGCTTAAGGAAGGCAATCGAATTAAAGGTAAGTAATCTAAAAGTTTTTGGGGATTCTAAAATTATTGTGAAACAAATCCGGAATAATATACATTGTGTTTCCCCTCACTTGAAAGCTTACCAAAATGAGGTTTGGGAACTGCTTAAATGTTTTAATGCATTCAATATTATTTCAATTCCAAGACTTAAAAATGCAGCAGCTGACTTGTTGGCCACATCAGCCGCTAGGCTCGTACCCACTAATAATCGATGCTCTGTCGAATTGCTTTTCAGGCCCTCAATACCGGATATGATCACCAACCTACGAGTGTTTGACGATGATCAGCAGATAATAGAATGCTTAACAAATGACGAGGTGTTCAAAGGGGCGATTATAGATGATGAAGAACATCAGGCTAAGATGAAATATTACAATTTCATCCCTAAAGGAGTCAGAACGTTGGAAATAATGTTCGATTTAAATGAAAATTTCAGAAGACCAGCCAACGTGAAGACTCACAGCTCATCTCTACAGTTCGAGCTGATAAATTTAGGGATTGAGGCAAGTCCTAAATTTGTGAACCTTGGCAAATGTTGTTCACCAGCGGAAAGAGATAAGTTCATCACTCTGTTTAGACAATATAAAGATGTTTTTTCCTGGACATATGAAGATATGAAAACATACGACACCAGCATCATTAAGCGTGTTGTCCCCATCAAAGCCGGCATCAACTCGTATCAGCAACCTTTAAGGAAAATGCATCCAAAATTGGAACTGCTGATTCAGAGTGAAGTGAAGAAATTATTGGATGCTAGAATCATTTTTAGGGTCAGACACTCGGAGTGGGTATCGAATCTGGTACCAGTGAGGAAAAAATATGGAGAAATCAGATTATGCGTGGATTTCAGAAATCTAAACCGCGCTTCCAACAAAGATAACTATCCCGTGTCACCCATGGAGCAATTACTACAAATGGTCTTAGGTTCTGAACTGTTTTCATTATTAGACGGTTTCTCTGGCTACAATCAAGTATTAGTAGCCGAAGAAGACAGATTGAAGACCACGTTCAGGACCAAATGGGGAACCTTTGCCTATAGGAGAATGCCCTTTGGGCTTATAAATGCTGGAGAAACGTTTCAGAGGGATATGGACATAGCTTTTTGCGGATTGATTGGCCGAAGTGCTGTAGTATACCTTGACGGTATTACAATATTCTCGAAGAGAAGAGAAGAGCACATGTTTCACTTAAGGAAAATTTTCGAACGCTGCCGAAAATATGGCATCTCACTCAATCCTAAGAAGTGTGTGTTCGCTATCACGGAGGGCAAGTTGCTGGGTCACATAGTTTCAAAGAAAGGAATCTCTATAGATCTAGAAAGAATTAAGGCTATTGAACAAATCCTCTTGCCCCATAATAAAAAGGGGATGTAATCATTTATGGGAACGATAAACTTCGTGTGAAGATTTGTGCCTGATTTTGCTCAGATTGTCAAGCTGTTGCAGCAGATGGTAAAGAAAAATGCCCTATTCAAGTGGACTAAAATTGAGAAGAGCGCATTCAGCAAAATAAAAACTATTGTTGCACATGCACCCTCCCTGAAAAGCCCAGATTTCGACAAAGATTTTATCTTGTATACCTTTGCATTCGATGATTCACTAGCAGCTGTGCTCACCCAAAAGGAAGATGGGGGGGATGAATTCCCAATATCCTTTATGAGTACTAGTCTACAGGGGGCTGAATTGAATTACCCAGCTGTTGATAAACAAGCTTACGCTGTATTCAAAGCAGTAAAGCAATTCAGGCCTTATATTTTAAAAAATAGAACCAAGGTGATCGTCCCCTACCCAGCTGTAAGGTCTCTTCTTGTACAGAAGGAGTTAGGAGAAAGAAGAGGCAACTGGGTAACAGCTCTTCAAGAGTACGACCTTGAATTCAAGCCAGTGTCTATAGTTAAAGGACAAGGGTTGTGCAAACAGATGACTAAAAATGAAAAAAATGAAGAACACGCCTAGGAAGATGAAGCCGAATTACATGTAATGGAGGTATGTCCTTTGTTTACAGCTCCCGAGTCTTGGTATAGAGACCTTGTGCATTACCTGCAGGAAGGGATGTTTCCAGAACATTGGAGTTCCAAGAAAAGAAGAGCGCTGCGTCTTAAATCAGCCTCCTATCAACTTGTTGAAGGAGTATTATTCAGAAAGAATTATGACGGGGTTCTTCTCAGATGCTTAGAAAAGGAAGATGCAAAGAAAGTAATGTCAGAATTGCATGAGGGTCCTGCTGGGGGACATTATTCACGAGATACTACAGCCCACAAAATCCTCAGGGCAGGTTACTATTGGCCTACGTTCTTCAAAGATGCACACGCACATTTCAGGAAGTGTGATATTTGCCAAAGGTGTAGTGGGAGACAACCTAAAGCAGCGGCACCCCTAAAGCCGGTGATGATCACGGAGCCATTCGAGCAATGGGGTTGGATATCATTGGAGAAATAAAACTGAATTCCTCCCTGCAACACAAGTACATTCTGACTGCGACCAATTATTTCACTCGCTGGGTTGAAACTATCCCGCTACGCAAGATAAATCAAGACAAGGTCATAAGTTTCTTGCAGGACCACATCATGACCAGGTTTGGAGTTCCAGTTTCATTAGTTTTTGATAATGCTTAAATTAACTGATTTTGCTCATGATAAAGGGATAAAATTGCATTATTCTGCTAATTACTATCCACAAGGAAATGGCCTCACTGAATCCACTAACAAAAATCTGATTAGGATTTTAAAGAAGACTGTGATAGAAAACCAGAGGAGCTGGCACTCAGTGCTACCAAACGCCATTTGGGCCGATAGAGTCACCCCCAAGTCTGCAATAGGAGTGTCACCGTATACCCTTGTGTATGGTAAAGAAGCCATTCTTCCCCCCAACATCATGCTACCCTCTTCCATAATAGCTCAAGAGTCCAGAGGGTCAGAGAATGAAGTTTTGCAGATGAGGATATGCAATCTTCTGAAAGCGGAAGAGGCTAGATCTCAAGCCAGAGAACACTTTAAGCAACAACAGGAGTCAGTAAAGAGATGGTTCGACAAACATAAAGCTGGAACAAAAGACTTTGAAGTGGGAGACTTAGTCCTCAAATGGGATCACCCCCATGATGAGAAAGGAAAGCATACTAAATTCCAGCAGTTGTGGGTAGGCCCTTTTCAGATTGCGACAAAGCTTGGCCCTTCTACTTATAAGTTGCAAGATTTACAAGGGCGGGAGGAGAACTTACCAGTAAATGGTTTGGTTCTCAAGCGTTATTTTTTTGAGTTTCTTTGAGTTCTTCTATCTTGTATATAAATAATCTGTTTGGATGTCTTTTGAGTCATGTTTTTTAGTTGGTTTTAGTTTGAGTTTTCTTGATTTCAATAAAGGGAACGAGCCTGTGGTTGCATGGAGAACTCCAATTTTTTTGGGAATGATAAACATTTTTGGGCATCAGACTGTGTGTTGCTGTTTGTCTAAAATAACTTCTTCCAGTTTAGCATTTTTTTTAATAGCTCTGAGTGCATTGAAGTCCTGCTTAACCACATGAAATAAACCGGATTCGAAGAGTCTGGAGGACTATGTTGAGGCTCCATCCACGTCACACTTAAAATGTTCTAAGGGGCGACAACAAAAGACCCATGGAAAGGAGCAAGGTGAACAATATATTAAATATAAATGATCCCATGCCAAGAAACGAATGCCAAAAAGCAAATAAGAGTCAAAAACTCTTATGAAAGCATCATACATCAAAGCAAATGCTGAATCATAAGTACTAAATTTCCGAAAGTTCCTCTCGGTTCGTGAGCTGAAACATGAAGTACACCGCTCACACAAAAGGACACTATGGGATAGAGGAGCCTGAATTAAAATTCAAAAAGAAAGGCGTGCAGGAGGAATCATATGAAAAAAGACAAAAGTCCAAAAGCACCAAAAAGTGCTAAAGTGGCATGGGAATGAGGAACAAACGAATATTTCTGTTTACCATATGCTATAATCCTGTGGTGCCCAAGCTATCAGCTACCTAAAGACAAAAGTAATAATGAAATTCATCCTCTGACCTCAACAGAGTTATCTAGACTTGAAAATCTTGGTTTCCACTCTCCCAAATTGGACTATCATCAATGATTAAAGGTACACACTTCCTTTATTTGAGAAATCCAGATAGCTGGAAGAATTCGATAGATGCATTTGTTGTTAAACAGTCTGTCACTCAAAGAATAATCGCCCAGAGATCTAGGTTCACCAGGTAATCACCAATTGTTGCAGCCGCAACTGTTCTCCCCAAATTTCTTAAAATTTTGGGCCCCTCCTCATGATTTAGCGTTGTTCTTAAATCGTAGGATCCTGGAACTTATTGGTCGGGTTTTAATTTCGAATGATTTTGCAGATTGATTTTCAGCTGGTTTCAAAGGTTGCCTATGTTTGAATTTTGTGATTGATCGTAGATGTGAGTTTGGTTTACTAGCCAGTGATAAATCGAATCTTCTGTTCTTTGAGTCCACAGTTTCAGAAGTAAAATTGGTTTTAAACCTTTGCTGATTTTCTATTTTAAAAAAGCTTCCAAGCACTTAATAATTCTGTTAAATCGGGCATCACACTATGTTAAATCAGCTGCTTTTGTCCTTTTCCCTTCCATCGTTGCAGCTCCCAAAGCGGCTTAGCATCCGAAGCATAAAGAGCTCCGACTGCCGATGCGTGTTGACCCTTTTCGTTGCGGACCCATAGTTTTTCTCTTCCACCATTGCGGCTGGGAAAGTCATTTGGCTTCCAATGTAAAGCCCTCCGACTTCCGACTTAGAACTTTTCCTGCCCACATTTCGCGTGTCTTTAGCTTTTTCTTTTCCACCGTTGTGGCTGGGAAAAGCTTTCGTCTTCCGACGTCGAAACTCTTCCGACTTCCGGCTAAAGCACTTCGCCCTCCGATATGCATCGCATGGCTATAACCTTTATTTTTCCACCGTTGCGGCTCCCAAATTGGCTAAGCACCCAAAGTACAAAGCGCTCTGACTATCGACGCGTCAGTCTTTTAGTCGCTTGCCTGTAACTTTTCTTCTTCCGCTGTTGCGGCTCCCAAAGTGATTAAGCTTCCGAAGTGTAAAACCTTCCGACTTTCGATGAAGATTTTTCCCGCCCACATTTCGCGTGTCTTTAGCGTTTTCTTTTCTGCCGTTGTGGCTGGGAAAAGCTTTTGTCTTTCGATGTCGAAACACTTCTGACTTCTGATATGCCTAAAGTATTTCGCAGTACCCATTCTTATCAGAATCCGCCGTTGCCGCTGTGAATGAGCTACCCTTCCGATGTAAGTATTTTGAGCCGCTGTCAAGTTTCCGTTTTCCATCATGAATGATGTCTATTAAGGCTGTAATTGAACGAGGTAGTGATGGCAGCGTTTGTTAAAATTCTCAGATCAAGGGGTGCACCTGGCCATTTTCTTGTGGATTAGCCATTCCAGGTGTTTTAATTTAACGTTTAAAATGCCATTCCAATGAATTATGCACAGTAATTGATTGCAGGAAGAACTCAAGGGACTGTTGGGGTGACCGCGGCATGAAGGCGTAGCTTGAAAGTTTTGTAAAAATCAAATCAAAATCGGTAGAGTCACAAGGGAGACAAGTGAAGGAAAAGACAAAATCAAAAGCAACAAAAGCACAGATCTGAAAGGTCCAACAGTTACTGAGCTGATCATGAGCATACGAAGAAAAGATGAAAGGAGGGATATGAAACGCTCGAGGAACCGAAGAGTCACATGTTTGGGGGAAACCCAAGCGATCTGCTAATTTTGTTTAAATATTTGAAAGTTAGAAGTTACAGGGGAATTTTCCCCTGGAAAAACTTGTAACTTAATGCTTGTAAGAGGAACTATTTCATTTTACATCCAAGGACTGCAAATTTTGCCTGTTGGAGGAAGTACGATGTGGAATATGTCAATGTGATTAAATGAGCAAATGTTGAATGTGAACTATTTCGTTTTCAGCTGTGCCTCATTAGCTGTAAGAGCGTTCTAATTTCTTGAACCTATGTTCTTGTCTGAATGTTCTTCAGTACCTTTATGATGTCTTTTCCACTATGAGTAATGAAATTTTTTTAATTGTTGATGAGCTATCTTATCATACATACTTTTATTCATGTTTATATGTTTGGTTATAAGAACAGCTATCTGTGATTTTCCATAACACATGAACAGGGGTGCATTACTCATGAATGAATACCTGGATCTCTAGAGATAGTTTAGTTAGTATTTATTTTCTTGCATGATTTGGATGCTTGTGAGTTCTAAGACGAGAGGTAAGAACCTGCGCATCACATTGTGACTACTCTTTGCATCTTTATCACCCTGCATGGTTAATTAGGCACTTGCATATCATACTTAAGTCAAAAAATGCAAATACACGGTGGACCGGGCTGCAACTGGTAAAACCTTTGTTTTGTTACTTGACCTACGGTCACCGGACCGCAAACCGGACGGATTCCCTATACCAAACAGTCACGGGCTAATTGGGAACATTGATTGGGGAGAATCCTTTGCTGTTTTTGCCTGCAAATTTCCAGGCATCAACATATATATATGGCACTCACTTTGTAATCTATAATCATATCTATTCTATCATCAATTTATATATTATTATGGCTTATTTAATATTCCAAATATTTTGGTAATATTATTTGTGTAAGTGAATAATTATTCACTTCAAGTGGTATCAGAGCAAAGTTACTATTCAAGATTCAAATAGGACCTTGTCCTTAAAAAATAGAAGGTAAAAGCAACCCACCAAAAAAAAAAAGTAAAACAAAAAAAGGGGTAAAAGTGAAACCACACATAGTTTCTTAATAAGTGGGTTTGGGTTTGAATATAAAAAGTGCATAATAATAACTACAAAGAAGCAAGTGACCACACATGGTTTCTTAATAAGTGCGTTTGAGTTTGAACATAAAAAGTGCATAATAATAACTACAAAGAAGCAAGTGGGATTTGAACCTAGGTGGGGAAGGTAACACTTATTCCTCCCAACCACCCAATCTACTTGCATTTTACCAAAGTATTGGAAAAAAATAAAAGTCAAGGACAAGAATTTGGAAGGTTATATATTATTTTATATAACTTAAGTTTAATAATAATTATTATTATTATTATTTTATTAAAAAAATAATTATTTTTGGAAAAAAGAAAGGTTATTTGACCTAACAAGAAATAGTCGAAGAATTTTTTTTCCAAAAGAGACATATTGAGAATTATTAAAGCTTTTGTATCTACCCTTCTAGAAGAAACGAAGAAAAAAGTGAAGTAGAAACATAGTCACAAACAATGGCTACTACATATTTGGAAATGAAGGCATAGCTACAAACAACAGTGAGCGAGTTAGAACAATACAAGGCGATCAATAAAAGTCTACAAGCTGAGGGTGAAACAAAAAGGTGGTTGAAAGAGTGTAAAGACGATGAGAATCACCGCTTATGGAATCAGAATCGACAGCTAGAACGAACCATAAGAGATAACAAGAAAATGTTATCTGATCAGGATAAATAAATATCATGTTTAAAAACTCATAATCAAAACCTAGAAGACCAGCTCAAAAAGTCAAAAAAAGACAACAAATCACCATATGGATGCGATAATGAATTAGAAGAAGAAATAAAGCATCTAAACAAACTCATCATGGAAAAAGATGTTGAATTGGCGCAAGTCCGGATGAGGTTAGAAAATCAAGAAGCAGAGTTACATCATCATAAACAACAAAAATAAAAACTCTAGCAGCAGTATGATGATAGTAAGAAGACACATAAGTTAGAACTGACAAAGTCAACAAGGTTTTATTAAGCCATTCCAAAGAAATTTTTAGATTAGGTAATCATAACAAGACACTAGTCACAAAAATTAAGAAGTTGAAAAGTAGTCGGAAGACAGAACAATCTACGGAAGACATTGAAGGAAAAATTCTAGACAAACAGGAAGAAAATCGTTGTATCAATAGGAATAATGAATATCTTAAGGAGCAACTTAAGAAGTCTGAAGATGACAGAAAATCACATGCAAAAGTGATTAAGAAGTTTCAAAATGATAACATGCAGTTAGAAAACAAGTTGGAAGAGATACAGAACGAAACCTTAAAACCTTAAGAGATGAAAACACAACTTTCTACTCATATCAATGCTAAAAAAATGACACTCGTAAAAGACAATGACATTGTGAAAATTCCATATCGACACCCCAAGCATAAAAACAGATATTCTAAAAAATGGGAAATGTCAAAATATAGCGGTACCAATGTGATCAAATCTCCTAATGATAGATTAGTATGGAATGCAAACAGTCCACAATAAATCAATTTGGGATGGGTTGATTCATCCACATATTGGAAGTTGTGCTCAACTCTTAGTAGATCGTATCGACATGTTTCATCGGCTGTGACACCACAAAAAAATGATGCAGAAACATTATAAGGCTTTGAGGACAAAGCCTTTCTAAGGGAGTGGCAATGTAACAAACTTAAATAATAACAACAAACAATATCTATATATATATATATCAATATGAATTATTAATATTAATACATAAAGCTAGGTCCTATCCCGTTCCGGTTTAGCCCAATCTGGGTAAATTAGGAAGGTTTCTTTGACATTGTGGCTAACTCCTGGAAGGACCCTATTTATGGATCCCCCTTCTACATCTGGGAAGGAAAGCTCAGAAGACTCAAAACTGCACTGAAATACTGGGCTAAAGGACTTGAATCTCCCATGGCTGAAAGGAAAAGAATTCAGAAGGCCTTGGAGCGGCACCAATTGATCTTGGAAGAGTCCCTAGTCACTCCTGCCTTGCTCATCCGGGAAGCTGAGCTTCAAAGGAAGTACCACAAATCCTGGAGAGAAGAGGAAACATACTGGAGAGTCAAAGCAAGGATGCTTTGGCTTCAAGCTAGAGACAAAAACACTACGTTTTTTCACAAGCAAGCCCAAGCCAGAAAAATTTATAACTCCATCAATGAAATTCAGATGCAAGGCCAAGTCATAAAGGACTTTAGAGGAATTAAGGAGGCAGCCCATTCCTTTTTCAAAAATCTTTACTCTACCCCTGACCTGGATCTTGTGGACCCGAATTCCTATCCTCTCTCAGAGATTCCAAATTTGATTAATGATGAGGACAATCTACAGTTGAACAGCCCTGTTAGTATCCAAGAAATCAAGAAAGCCCTCTACAAAATGGACCCAGAAAAAGCTCCAGGACCGGATGGATTTACAGCCCGGTTCTACATCTCCTGCTGGGACATTATAAAAAGGAACTTGTACAGAATGGTTAAGAAGGCTCAGAACTGTACCAAGTTGGGTGGAAGCACCAACTCCTCTTTTTTGGCTCTCATTTTGAAAGAAAAAGGTGCTAAGAACTTCAACAGATTTAGGCCTATCTCCCTTTGTAATACAGGTTACAAAATCATAACCAAAATAATGGCTAACAGACTTAAAAGAATCATTCCTAAGCTGACACCGGAAAATCAAGGTGGGTTTGTGAGATGAAGACAGATTATGGATAACATTATATTAGTGCAAGAAGCCATTCATACCAGCTACAAGACAAAAGAGAAAGAGTTGGTGGTAAAGCTGGACTTGGCAAATGCCTTTGACAGAGTCAGACATGATTTCCTTTTTGCAGCCATGAGAAATTTTGGTTTTAATCATAAATTCATTATGTGGGTCAAAGCTTGCATCTCAACCCCATGGATCGCCCCGTTGGTTAATGGTCGCCCTACCAATTTTTTCCAGGCCTCAAGAGGTTTAAGACAAGGCTGCCCTCTCTCCCTTGTGCTTTTTGTCATCCAAGCCTCTGTCCTAAGCTTCCAGCTGAACAGAAGTCTTCAAAACAGATCCCTCTCAGGCATCAGAATTGTCCCAAAGGTCAAGGATGTAAACCACGGCCAATTCACTGATGATACGCTGCTACTAGGAGCTGTTAATCTCAACACAGCTAGGAACTTTAAAACAGAGCTTGACTATTTCAGAAACAGCTCTAGAAGTGAAATAAACTTCCACAAAAGCAAGGTCTATGGCTGGAACTGTTCCCCACGCGAAATGTTGGAGCTATCTCGGATTCTTGAAATGGAAGGCATCACTACTTGGGACAACTTTACTTACCTGTGCATTCCTATCTTCAAAGCTGCACCTAGAGTTGTCCATTGGCTGCCATTGCTGGACAAACTAAAAAACAAGATCCACACGTGGGGGGAAACATGGCTCAACAAAGCAGGTAAAGTGATTTTGATGAACTCAGTCCTCTCCAGCCTCCCAATCTATCAGTTCTCAGTTCTTCTTGCTCCCAAAACCATTACTAACAGAATCAATGAGTTGCTTCGTCGTTTCCAGTGGGAGGGCGGCCAAAATTGTGGAAAAAAGCTCCATCTAGTGAGTTGGGACAAAGTCACAAGACCAAAGATGGAAGGGGGCCTTCAGTTAAGAGACGTGGCCACCCAAAATCTAGCCATGGGTGGCAAAATTCTTTGGAAAATGATCATATGGAAAATAACCTGGAGCAAGCAAATCCTCCAGAAGAAATATTTTATAGGAGACAAGGAAAGATGTCTTGAAAGGCCCACAAAACTGCAGAAAGGTTTCCCAATAGTCTCACTCTATAAAAGAGCCCTCCCTTTCTTCACGTCCAAGCTCACGTGGACTCCTGACAATGGGGCAAAAATAATAATTTGGGAGGACTCGATCCTTGGGGATCAGCCTCTCAACAATTCAAGCAACCTGGGAAATATTAAAGATTGGGTTCTTGCAAAAAATTGCAGCACATTTATGGACATATCCGCCTGGAGAAACGATGAGGAAGAATCATGGGATCACTGGAATCTTGGCGACTACCTTCACGAGCTAAATGAGGAAGTAGCAAATCTGCTGGTTTTATACTGCAAGGGAAATCGCCCATCAGCTTCAAAGCCAAAGACAAACGCAGTTGGGGATCAAAATCTGGCAAATACACTGTAGCTGAAGGCTATGCTGCGATTTTGGAGGTGCCTTGGGTCCTGCCCAATCCTAGGCCGTGGAAAGCTCTTTGGAGCTATGCCTCTATTCCTAAAATCTATTTTTTTATATGGGATCTCCTTCATAACAGCATCTTGACAAGTGAAAAGCTGAAAAGCAAAGGCTGGGAAGGGCCATCACGCTGCCCTCTGTGCAACCGGGCTGAAGAAACCACCGAGCACCTATTCATCATCTGTGAATTAATTAAAGAGGTATGGAGGCTCATGTTAGGCTCAATCTCTGTAAGTCTACCAGAATCAATAACTGAGTTAATAAGTAGCTAGATCTCTCTCGCTCCCTTCAATTTTAGCAAAAAAAGTCTCCTCAAGATAGCGTTGATGTGGACCCCTAAATTCCTATGCTGGAAGGTTTGGTTGGAAAGAAATAACAGAATATTTAAGGAGGAAGGTAGACTCCCATCTCAAGTTGCAATCAAAGCTAGGACCATGCTCTCAGAAACTTTAAGCACAAAGGCTACCATCATAAATGCGTCTACTCTCTCTCCTGAAGAAGATCGCTGGTTTAAAGAGCTAAATCCAAACCAGCAAAGCAATAAAGCAACCAAACCACCTCAAAAGGCACACTGGGAGATCAGGCTGGAGGAACATGAATTCATCAAGTGGAGATCAGGACTAGATGAATGGTGCCTTTTCTTTGACGGGGCCTCGAAAGGGAATCCCGTTCAAGTTGGAGGAGGGGGCATTATTTTCGAGCCCTCTGGAAAACCCCACCTGTCCTATGCTTGGGGCCTAGGACACGCCTCCAACAATCAAGCTGAGTATCTAGCACTATGGCAAGGTATAAACCAAGCAAGGAAGTTGAACATTCAGAAGCTTATTATCTTTGGCGACTCCAGACTGATAGTTAAAGCTTTACACACCAAGAAGATGCCAACAGATATAAATCTTTCCCACATGCACAGGAAAGTCCTTCTCCTTCTGACACACTTTAGAACTCATAAGGCTTATCACGTTCTAAGGAACCTTAACAAAATAGCGGATGTTGAAGCCAACCGAGGCACTACTCAAACTAAGAGCCAGCTAATTGTCAATGGAGAAATTTCAAATCATCCGCTTCCCTAAGACCAAAGCGACACCTGCCCAGTCTGTTCAAAAAGGCATTTTAACAGCTACTCATCAGCACAAATCTGCCATGAATGTTAAGCTGGAGGTGAAGCCCAGTATAGCAGCTTTGGAAATGCAATGTAAAGGCCATGGCAGCCCCTTTTCCAGACACTAATCAAAATTTTAACCGTTTCCGTAAAAAAAAAAAATTAATAATTAATAATTAAAATTAATAATTAATAAATAGTTATTAGTAAACAATCCTGAAATGACGCATTCTTCCATGGATAGTATCCAAAGTGCCTTTACAATTAATATATATATGGAACTCACTTTGTAATCTATAATCATATATATTCTATCATCAATTTATATATTATTATGGCTTATTTAATATTCCAAGTATTTTGGTAATATTATTTCTGTAAGTGAATAATTATTCACTTCACTAACCTATCCCTAGCGAGCAAGATTATCATTTATCAATGAGTAATGTATTTCTGTACATGCATTGAGAAAAATCACAGATAGCTGTTACTTGTTTCAAAACACATGAACATTAATAGATATATGAACAACAAGATAGCTCATTGTTTATGAAAAGCCTTCATTACTCATAGTGGAAATTTCATGGAATAAACTAGAGTGCATTCATAACAAGAACATAGGTTCAAAGAGTTAGAAAAATCTCACAGTTAATGGACACAGGCTGAAAATGAAATAGTTCACATTCAACAAATCCATAGCACAACATTTGAAATCTTCCACCAAGCTTTCTCCAACAGGAAACTTGTAATTCTTATTGCAAAAGGAAATAGTTCTTTTTACAACATAATCTCACAAATCTATCTGGGAAAAAGTTCTTCTTACATCTAATTCTCCTATATTTATACAAAACAGCAAAACCTTTGGGCTACCCTCCAGTGACCTTTGGGCTCCCCAACCGTTTAAATCCACAATTTTGTCTTTTAGTGAGTGTTGTACAATACATTACATTAAACTAAAATTTAATAGCACTTTTATAAAGAGGGACCAGCTTGGTCACCGATGAACTTTTCCCAAGCCTCGGCCTCTACTGCTATCGATTCTACTCAGTAATCCATTGGTATTTTTGAGATCTTGTTGATTTCAGACCTTCACGCTCCTCTTTTCTTGAGCAACATCTCTGGTTCTTACTTTTCCTTTCTTTAGCCAACTCCCTTCTACCGTGTTCTTTAGATATGTCTTCTTTGCAGCAGCAATCATCAAACTGGGTCTGAAAAAAATAAAAATAAAAAATAAAAAATTCTAAATCTGTCTGCAGTTAAAACAAAAAATTCATCATTAATCCGGACTGCATTCAAGATCATCTAAATTTTCAAAAAAGTAAACGACAATGTCAATAAAAATAATCATCAAATGTGAGGCCCTGTACTGCGTTCTCGTCGTGAAATCCTTAACCTGATAAAAAATCAGAAACCTACATCGCCCGCCCATGGAGTAGGGTAAAGGCTCACAAAAACATCGGGAAAAACCCCCACCGGTGGGAAAAACCATTAGAGGAAATTTCAACTCAAAGCGGGCCTTTTAACTTTGATTCAAATTCCATGTCATCATGTGTTAGCCAATGAAATTGCTTTAAATTTGAAATACCATATAGGTCTTAAACACCTTTTTAATATAAATTTGGGGATAGGTATCATAAAAAAAAATACTCTTTTGTTTGTATTTTTGACATATCTCTCCATGCTTTTACTCAGATTTTGATCGGTAGAGCTCATTGGATGGGGAATTAAATTACGCATCCGAGTACCCACTCAACATACTTTTGACGGACCCCGCTACCACAAAAACAAGAAATACCTGAATAAAACGTGATGAGTGGGTACTCGTCGGATGCGTAATTTAATTTTGCATCCAAAGATCTCTCCCGATCCAAATTTGAGTAAAAACATGGGGAGATATATCAAAAATACAAACAAAAAAGTAGTTTTTTTCTTTTCTTCCTCCAAAATTAATAAATATTATTTTATTATTTTATTAATTTTTTTTAGGAGGCCCATTTTGAGTTGAAATTTCCTCTAATGACTAAGCACCGGGCTGACAAACTCCTCATCAGCGAATGAAAAACTATACGCCCAATGGTTAGCTCACTAAGCCGTCGCAACAGCGGAAACCATATAGACTAAGGGTTCCCGTGATCAACTGTAATCATCGACGATCAAAAGCTCGGAGGACTATGAATCGGAGACCTTAGAACTAAACATCTATGCAAAGTTGGTGAGATAAAACACTAAGTGTCGCCGTAGTCACTCATCGGATATCAGATCCACTAACTAATAAGACATCGGCAGATAAACAAACTAAAATGTGGGAAAGATAGTGCGATCGACCGCCACAACGGTGGATGCCAAACTGACTACGGACCTCGCAAAACACGAAACTGTCGGCGATCGAAACAACTAAAGATCATGCATCAGTGACGCAGAGGACTAGCCCTTCGATCAAACGTCAAACATTGTTTCGATAGCAAAAAGAAAGCAAACCATTTAAAAACAAAAAACTGTGAAATCGGCAAAGATATGGGATTTCAGTTGGGGTGCTTGCAATTTGCCATCCGAAACAGTGGCAACGCAAAATACTAATGCTCTGACCGTGATAAAATAAAAACGTCGTCAGTCCAAATAAAATAAAATAAAAGCGCATCGATGAAACACATGACTGTCCATCGGGACGTTCATAATTTACCTTCTGCAATGGGGGCTGCAAAGAGAACTACTGCCCAGATTCACTGTTCAAACGACTTCCAACAGCGATAAATGAAAACATTTTCAAATCACAAGGCCATCATTTCAAATCAAGCTTTAAAATCCACAGTCAAAAGCATAAGCTGGACAAAAGGTAATCATTCAACTTCCAAAATGAAGAAAAATAGGCTACCTCAATTCAACCTCAAAAGATCGAAATTTGTAGCAAAGGAACAACAAAGTTCAGCAATCCCAAACAAATCCAGGCAAGATAAAATTAAAAGGAGGGTCCAAATTTTTTTTTTAAATTTGGGAAAATAGTTGCAGCTGCAACAATTGGCGGCTACCTGGTGAACCCAGATCTCTGGACAATTTTTTCCTTAAGTAACAGACTGTTTGACAATAAAACCAACATGTTGAATTCTTCTAGCTGTCTGGATTTCCCAAATGGAAAATGTATGTACTTTTAATCATTGATGATAGTCCAATTTAGGAAAATGGAAACCAATATTTCAAAGTCAAGATAACTCTTTTGAGGCCAGGAATATGAATTTCATTTTTTACCTTTGTCTTCGGGTAGCTCCCAGCTTGGACACCACAAGATTGTAACATATGGTAAACAGAAATATTCATTTGTTCCTCATTCCCATGCCATTTTTCACTTTTTGTGCTTTTGGACCCTTTTGTCCCTTTTGAATCCTCCTGCATGCCCTTCTTTCTGAATTTTTTATTCAGGCTCCTCTATCCATAGTGTCCTTTTGTTTGAGAGATGTATTGATTTTTAGTTCACGAACGGAGAAGAACTTTGGCAATTTTGTACTCATATGGTTTAGTACTTTGTTTTGATACATATTGCTTTCTTAAGATATTTTTTGACTCTCATTTTCCTTTTGGCTTTTAATTCTTGGCATGGGATCATTTATATATAATATACTGTTTACCCTGCTTCCTTTCCATGGGTTCGTGCTGTCACGCCCTATGACATTTTTAAATGTGAGATGTATGGAGCCTCGAAATAGTATTCCAGACCCTTTGATCCTGAGTTATTTTACAAGGATTAAGTAGGACTTCAATGTGTTCATAGCCATTTAGGAAAACTTCTAAACTAGAAGAAGTTCTTTCAGATTAAATCAATAGTACACAGTCTTATGACCGAGGATCCATTATTCTGATGCTCTCCATGAAACCAAAAGTTTGCTTCTTTTATTGAAATCAATCAAAATATAACTAAAAAAAATAGAAATAAAATAAACCAAAAACAAACAACCCAATGAGTTTATTTATGTACAAAACAAAAACAAAAATCAGGAAAAATAAGGTTTGAGAACTAAACCATTAACTGGTAAGTTCTCTTCCCACCCCTGTAAATCTTGCAACTTGTAGGTTGAGGGGCCAAGCTTTGCTGCAATCTTAAAAGGGCCTACCCATAACTATTGAAACTTCGTGTGTTTCCCCTTTTCATCATGCGGGTGATCCCACTTAAGAACCATATCTCCCACTTCAAATTCCTTTTTTCTAGCTTTATGTTTATCAAACCACCATTTCACTACTTCCTATTGATGCTTAAAACGTTCTTTGGCTCTGGACCTAGACTCTTCCGCCTTCAAGAGATTATAGATTCTAATATGTAGGATTTCGTTATCTATGCCTCTAGACTCCTAAGCTATTATGGAAGATGGTAGCATAATGTTAGGAGGAAGAATAGCTTCTTTTCCATAAACAAGGGTATATGGTGATACACCTAAGGAATTCTTGGGTGTGACTCTATAAGCCCAAAGAGCATTTGGTAATGCTGAATGCCAACTTCTCTGGTTTTCTATCACAATTTTCTTTAAGATCCTAATCATATTCTTGTTTGTAGATTCTGCCAAACCATTTCCTTTGTAGGTAATAGTTTGCAGAATAATGCAACTTGATTCCTCTTTCATGAGCAAATGCTGTTAATCTAATAGAAGAAAAATAAGTAGCATTATAAAAAACCAGGGAAATTAGAACCCCAAACCTGTTCATAATATGATCTGGCAAGAAATCCATGACCGCATCTTCATTCACTTTATGTAACAGAATGGCCTCGACCCATCTAGTGAAGTAGTCAGTTGCCGTCAAAATGTATTTGTGTTGCAAGGAAGAATTTGGTTTTATCTCTCTAATGATATCAATCCCCCATTGCTTGAATGGTTCTGTTATCATCATAGGCTTCAATGGTCCTGCTTCTTTGGCTTGTCTCCCCCCACACCTCTGGCAGATGTCACACTTTCTGACATGGGCATGCGCATCCTTAAACAATGTGGGCCAATAGTATCCGGCTTTGAGAATCTTATGGGCTGTCGTATCTCCGGAAAAATGACCTCTAGTAGGCCCATCATGTAACTCTGTTATGACCTTCTTTGCATCTTCTTTCTCGAAGAATCTGAGAAGAAATCCATCATAATTCTTTCTGAATAATATTTCATCAACGATCTGATAGGAAGCTGATTTAAGGCGCAATGCTCTTCGTTGTTTGGAATTCCAATGTTCTAGAAACAATCCTTCCTGAAGGTAATGAACAAGGTCTCGGTACCAGGAATCTGGAGCTGTGAAAAGAGGAAATACATCCATCATATGTAACTTAGCTTCATTGTCCCAATTGTTTTCTTCATTGTTTTTACCTTCAGCCATTAGTTTGCACAGTCCCTGCCCTTTAACTATGGATGCTGGTTTGAATTCGAGGTCATATTCTTGTAAAGTTGTTACCTAGTTGCCTCTTCTTTCTCCTCATTCTTTTTGTATGAAAAGAGACCTTACAGCTGGGTGTGGAACTATTACCTTCGTACGGTTCTTAAGTATGTACGGCTTGAATTGTTTTACCACTTTGAAAACTGCATAAGCTTGTTTATCGATAGCTGGGTAATTCAATTTGGCTCCCTGTAGACCAGTGCTCGTAAATGATATGGGATACTCATATCCCCCATCTTCCTTCTGTGTAAGCACCCCTACTAATGAATCGTCAGATGTGAAAGTGTACAAAATAAAATCCTTTTCAAAATTTGGACTTTTGAGAGATGGTGCATGAGCAATAGATGTCTTTATTTTACTGAATGCATTCTTCTCTACATCAGTCGACTTGAATTGTACACTTTGTTTCACCATTTGATGCAAAGGTTTAACAATTTGAGTGAAATCTGGTACAAACCTTTGCACAAAATTAATTGTCCCCATGAATGATTGCATACCTTTTTTGTTATGGGGTAAAGGGATCTATTCTATGGCCTTGATCCTTTCTGGGTCTATGGAGATCCCTTTTTTAGAAACAACATGACCCAATAGCTTTCCTTATATAACTGCAAACACACATTTCCTAGGAGTCAATGAGATCCCATATTTTCGACAACGCTCAAAAATTTGTTTTAGATGGAATGCATGTTCTTCTCTCTTCTTTGAAAATATTGTGACATCGTCGAGATATACTACAACACTACGGCCAATTAGACCATGGAAATCTATATCCATAGCCCTATGGAAAGTAGCTCTAGCGTTGATGAATTCAAAGGGCATTCTTCTGTAAGCAAAAGTTCCCCACTTTGTTCTGAAAGTAGTTTTAAGTCTGTCTTCTTCAGCTACTAATACTTGATTATAGCCAGAGAATCCATCTAGTAATGAGAATAACTCAGAACCCAAAACCACCTGCAATATTTGTTCCATGGGTGGGACTGGATAGTTATCTTTATCTGAAGCATGATTGAGGTTTCTAAAATCTACACATAGCTTAATTTCTCTGGATTTCTTCCTCACTGGCACCAAATTCGACACCCATTCCGAATGTTTGACTTTGAATATAATTTTAGCATCCAATAATTTTTTCACTTCACTCTGAATTAAAGGTTCCAGTTTTGGATGCATCTTCCTCAAAGGTTACTGATGAGGCTTGACTCCAGCTCTAATAGTGATGACATGTAGTATAATCTTCATGTCATATGTTTTAAGCTCTTCATATGCTCAAGCAAACACATCTTTGTATTGTTTGAACAAACTAATGAACTTATTTATTTCACCTGGAGAACAACAGTTTCCCAAATTTACATATATGGGTTTAACTTCAGTTCCCAAATTTATTAGCTCGAATTGTAAGGACGAGCTGTGAGTTTTGACATTTGCTGGCCTTCTGAATTTGTTGTTTAGATTAAACATTCGCTCTAAGGTCCCGACTCCTTTAGGAATAAAGTTGTCGAATTTTAATTCAGCTTGGTGTTCTTCATCATCGATTATTGCTCCTTTGAAGGTTTCATCATTCATCAAACATTTCAAGATTTGTTGATCATCATCAAAAACTCGTATATTGGTAATCATGTCTAGAACCGAAGGCCTGAAAAGTAATTCAATAGAACATCTGTTATTTGAAGGTACAAGCCTTGCAGCTGAGGTAGTGTTGAGGCCTGGAAATTCGCAAGCGGCAACAGTAAGGGATTCTCCCCAATCAACGTTCCCAACTAGCCCATTGACTGTTTGGAATAGGGAATCCGTCCGGTTTGCGGTCCGGCTACTGTAGGTCAAGAAACAAAACAAAGGCTTTGCCGATTGCAGCCCGGCCCACCGAATTTTTGTATTTTGACTTTAAGAAATGAGATGCAAGTGCCTAACTAAATGCAGAGCGATCAAGATGCAGGGAGCGGTCATAATGTGATGCACAGGTTCTTACCTATCGTCTTATGCTCGCAAGCAACCCAATCATATACAATAAAACATAAACTAACTATCTAATATATCCCTAGGGAGCAATGTTATCATTCTGGGTGAGCAACACATCTTGCACATGCATTATGAAGAATCACAGATAGCTGATATTCCCTTCAAGACACATGAACACTGACAGATATTTAAATAACCAGATAGCCGATCATTTTGTAACAACAATAATTGCTCACAGTGGAAAATATCAAAAGAAAGGTACCGTAGAACATTCAACAAGAACATAGGTTAAGAAAATTAAACATTCTCACAGCAAATGAAACACCGCTGAAAATGAAATAGTTCCTCTTCAACATTATTCATTGAGTCGCATTGATACATTCCAGTCTACTCTCTCCAACAGGTAAAATATTGCAGTTTCCTTTGCAAAACGAAGTAGTTCCTCTTACAAGGAAACATTTACAAAATTTTCCAGGGGAAAAAGCCCTGGTGTCTCCCTACTTTCCAATATTTAAACTACAACTACTGAGTGCTTCGTTTTCCTCCCCAGACGTGTGGTATTTTAGTTTCTTCAATGCTTCATATTCCGATATTTTGTCAGTATGTGATCATGAAACACTTGGTAACTGATCCGTTTCTGGGATCATGCCTTTACAACTCTGGACTTCGTTCTCCATTTGCCTCGTTTCAGTCATACCTCCTCCAAACGGGTGAGTCTTTCTTCTCATCGTGGCAAATTGACCGGTCTTCTTGAAACTGCCTGCATTCAATTCACGAGCATGGTTCAAACAACAAATATTTCAATTAACCACCATTCTACAAAGAAATGGCCGAGCGTACCACATACGGGCCTAGAAAAATATACTATGGTCACCGGCGGGAAAATTCAAGTCGGCAGTTAGAAGAAAGCGAGCTCGGGAGCCAGGAGGATCTGCCAGCCGCAACATCGGGTGAGACTTAAGTCACAGCCAAGCGAAATGCGGGCGGGATAGGCCATAAATCGGACGTCGGACGGTTTTTTAGTTTCGGAAACCAGAAGACTCTAGGAGTCGCAACGACGGAGGAGGAGGGTTAAAGGATACGCGGAGCGGATGGGAGAACTAAGTCAGACGTAGGAGGACACTCAGATCGGGAGCGGAAGAGATCACCCAGCCGCAACAACGGAGGAGGAGAGGCTACGGGCAAGCGATCGAAGGCTAAAATGAATCGGGCGTCGGGTGGGTTCAGACTTCGGACAAAGAAAAAATATTGGAGCCGCAACGGCGGAGAGGCTAAGACTTTGCAGCTTCTGATCCAACAGCAAAAGAGGCCCGATTACAGGAAAACTCAAGGGTTTGAGCAGCGTTAACAACCAAAGTTGTTTTCTTCGCAAAGGCTGCCCTGAAGAACAAAATTTTACTTCTTCACGGCCAGAAATCCATGACTTAACTGGAATTGAACATGGCATGAATAAACCTACTGGCATCCAATCTTCAAAGTAAAAAAAAAAGAAGATATGCCCGAGAGGCTCAAGCATTTCAACAATCCAACCAGGTAAAAAGAGGAGGGGCCCAGAATTTAAATAAAAATAAATTTGGGGAGGACAGTTGCAGCAGCAACAACTGGCAATTTCCTGGTGAACCTAGGTCTCTGGGTGATTATAATTTGAGCAATAGACTGTTTAACCATAATTCTTCTAATGAATTCTTCCAGCCATATGGATTCCTCGACCAACAGAGGTGTGTACCTTAATCATTGATGATGGTCCCTTTGGGGGAAGTGGAAACCGAAACCTTCAAGTCCAGATAACTCTGTTGGGGCCAGAGGATGAGTTTCATTATTACCTCTGTCTTCAGGTAGTTAACAGCGTGGACACCATAGGATCGCAGCAGATAGTAAACAGCATTATTCGTTTGTTCCTCGTTCCCATGCCATTTTAACACTCTTGTGCTTTTGGACTTTTGTCCCTTTCATTTGAGTCTTTCTGTGCGCCTTTCTTACTGAATTTTAATTCAGGATCCTCTATCCCGTAGTGTCCTTTTGTGTGAGTGGTATATTTTAAGCTTCAGCTCACGGACGGAGAGGATATTTTGGCCTTAAGTACTTATGATTCAGCACTTGCTTTGGTTTATGATGCTTTTATAGAAGTCTTGACTCTTTATTCTCCTTTGGCATTCTTCTCTTGGCATGGGATCATTTATATTTAATACACTGTTCACCCTGCTTCTTTCCATGGGTCCTTTACTGTCGCTCCTTTGACATTTCGAGTGTGATATGGATGGAACCCCGACATAGTACTCCAGACCCCTCTAATCCGGTTTAATTCACAGGGGTTAAGGAGGACTTCAATGTATACAACATTTTATTCGAGAAAACTGTTAGGCTGGAAGAAATCTTTTAGCAATACACAGGCTGACACTCAATGTATTTGCTATTCCCAAAACCCTTAATTTCCTCCAGACAACCGCAAGTTCGTTCCCCTTATTGAAAATCAAAACTAAAATTAAATAAAATGAAAGCATGACTCGAAAACAACTCTACAGCTTAT
>LPNX010032425.1:232698-265171 GCA_001517045.1 Pseudotsuga menziesii
CCTTCAAGAGATTATATATTCTTATTTGGAGAACCTCATCATCCGACCCCCTAGACTCTTGAGCTAGTATGGAAGATGGCAGCATGAGATTGGGGGGCAGGATAGCTTCCTTACCGTACACAAGGGTATAGGGTGACACTCCTATTGCAGACTTGAGGGTGACTCTATTAGCCCACAGGGCGTTGGGTAAGGGTGAGTGCCAACTTCGCTGGTTTTCTATGATAGTCTTCTTCAGGATTATAATGAGGTTTTTATTGGAAGATTCAGCCAGGCCATTCCCTTGCGGATAGTAGTTAGTAGAATAATGTAATTTTATCCCTTTATCATGAGCAAAGGTAGTCAATTTAATCGATGAAAAGTATTTGGCATTATCAAAAACTACTGAAATTGGAACTCCAAACCTAGTCATGATATGATCTTGTAGGAAGCTGATGACTTCGTCCTCGTTGATCTTGCGCAATGGGATAGCTTCGACCAGCGGGTGAAATAATCAGTCGCAGTGAGAATGTACTTGTGCAGCAGGGAAGAATTTGGTTTTATTTCCCCGATAATGTCCAACCCCCATTGTTCAAAAGGTTCTGAGATCATAACAGGCTTTAGGGGTGTGGCTGCCTTGGGCTGTCTTCCACCACACCTTTGACAAATATCACATTTCCTGACATGTGCATGTGCATCCTTGAAGAGTGTAGGCCAATAGTAACCGGCTCTCAGGATTTTGTGGGCTGTAGTGTTGCTGGAATAATGTCCTCCAGCCGGATTTTCATGTAATTCTGCCATTACCTTCTTCGCATCTTCCTTTTCTAAACAACTAAGGAGAACCCCGTCATAATTATTTCTGAATAACACTCCTTCAACAAGATGATAGGAGGCTGATTTGAGATGCAGAGCCCTTCTTTGTTTGGAATTCCAATGTTCTGGTAATATCCCCGACTATAAGTAATGCACAAGGTCCCTATACCAGGACTCAGGAGCTATAAACAGAGGGCATACATCCATTACATGCAGTTCGGCTTCCTCTTCCAATGCTTGTTCTTCGTTATTTCTACTTCCAATCATCAATTTGCATAGCCCTTGACCTTTCACTATAGTAGCCGGTTTGAATTCAAGGTCGTATTCTTGAAGGGCTGTTACCCAGTTGCCCCTTCTTTCTCCCATCTCTTTCTGAATGAGAAGAGATCTTACCGCTGGGTAAGGGACTATTACCTTGGTCTGATTTTTTAATATATAAGGCCTGAAAAGCTTCACTGCCTTAAATACTGTGTAAGCCTACTTATCAATGTCTGGGTAGTTTAATTCAGCCCCTTGAAGCCCAGTGCTCATGAAAGAGATTGGGTATTCATCACCCCCGTCCTCTTTTTGTGTAAGCACGGCTGCCAATGAATCATCGGATGCAAATGTGTACATAATGAAGTCTTTATCAAAGTCTGGACTTTTCAGGGAGGGCGCATGGGCCACATCAGTCTTGATTTTGTTAAAAGCAGCCTTTTCAGTTTTAGTCCACTTAAACTGTGCATTCTGCTTGACCATCTGCTGCAGTGGCTTGACAGTCTGAGCAAAATCAGGCACAAACCTACGCACGAAGTTTATTGTCCCCATGAAGGATTGCATTCCTTTTTTATTATGGGACATGGGGATTTGTTCAATGGCCTTGATTCTTTCTGGGTCTATAGATATACCTCTCTTTGAAACTATATGCCCCGGTAATTTTCCTTCTGTGACCGCAAATACGCACTTCTTAGGATTGAGGGAAATTCCATACTTTCGACAGCGCTCAAAAATTTGCTTTAGGTGGAACGCGTGCTCCCCTCTTTTCTTTGAAAATATTGTGATATCATAAAGGTAGACCACCACACTTCGTCCAATCATTCCACGGAAAGCTATGTCCATAGCTCTTTGAAATGTTGTGCCAGCATTAATCAGTCCAAAAGGCATTCTTCTATATGCGAAAGTTCCCCATTTAGTTCTGAACATTGTCTTCATTCTATCTTCCTCGGCCACTAACACTTGGTTGTAGCCAGAGAATCCATCTAACAATGAGAACAATTCAGAACCAGAAACCATCTGTAGCAATTACTCCATGGGGGGCACCGGATAGTTGTATTTGTCTGAGGCGCGGTTTAAGTTTTTGAAGTCCACGCACAGTCTGATTTCTCCCGACTTTTTTTCTGACCGGCACCAAATTTGACACCCACTCTGAATGCCGGACTTTAAAAATAATCCTAGCGTCCAGCAATTTTTTCACTTCGCTTTGAATCAGTGGCTCCAACTTGGGGTGCATCTTCCTTAACGGCTGCTGATATGGCTTGACACCTGCTTTAATAGGGATGATATGATTAATAATGCTGGTGTCATAGGTCTTCAAATCTGCGTAAGTCCAGGAAAAGACATCTTTGTACTGCTTGAACAAACTGAAAAACCTATCCCTTTCGGCAGGTGAACAGCATTTGCCGAGGTTCACAAACTTAGGATCCGTCTCAGTCCCCAAGTTTATCAGTTCGAACTGCAGGGTTGAGTTGTGCGTCTTTACATTAGCGGGTCTTCGGAATTTTTCATTCAAGTCAAACATCTTCTCTAATGTTTTGACTCCTTTAGGGACGAAATTGTCAAATTTCATCTCGGCTTGGTGTTTTTCATCATCGATGATCGCTCCTTTGAATACATCCTCGTTGGTCAAACATTCTATGATTTGCTGGTCATCATCGAACACCCTCAGATTGGTGATCATATCTGGTACGGAGGGCCTGAAAAGTAATTCAATAGAACATTTGTTATTAGTGGGTACCATCCTGGCAGCTGATGTGGCCAAGAGATCAGCGGCCGCGTTTTTCATTCTTGGGATTGAAACAATATTGAATCATCATGAAAACATTTAAGCAAACCCCATACCTCGCTTTGGTAAGCTTTCAAGTGGGGGGAAACACAGTGTATTTGATTTCTTATCTGCTTTACAACTATTTCTGAGTCCCCAAAAACTTTTAAATTACTAACCTTTAGCTCAATTGCTTTCTTGAGTCCCTGTAGCAGTGCTTCATACTCAGCAGTATTGTTAGTACACTCAAACTCTAATCTACAAGACAAGAAGTGTTTATTTTTTTGTGGATCAATGAGGACGCAGTTGGCCCCTGACCCTTCTAAAGTTTTAGATCCGTCAAAAAATAAAGTCCAAAAAACATTATCTACTGAAAAAGAATCTACTTCTACTGCTAAATCTACTATTTTACAATCAAACTCATCAGCCTGTGAGAATCGAAGGAGTTCAGGCTGGGTGTCAGATGTGTCACTGGCCTCCTCCGCTTGATAATTCCCTGGTTCCAGTTCAAGAAAGTAGTTTCCCAACACAGGTTCGACTGGTATATTCTTCTCATCCAGTTGGGTAACATTGTACTTCATGTGAGGCTCTCTCAACACCTTAATCTGATTGGGGCTTCCTTTGTATGGCAACCACAGGTGTGACCAATCTGAGGCGAAGTATCCATTCAATTTAGCTGACCAATCTCTGCTCGGGACCAAGCCATAAGCGTCTGGTATATCAGCCACCACGATGTTGATAACTTGGCATACTTTGTCGTTTGATGCCAGATGAATTAGAACGTCCTCCATTTCACCAATTACCTTAACGTCTGTCCTATCCAATTGCACCACCCTCCACGTGGTTGGCTTAAACTGCCCATTGATTTTCTTACATACTGATATGGGCATGACATTAATTGACGCCCCTGAGTCTACTAGACAATTGTGAACGTTATGATTAAAAATTTCAAATGTCAGGAGGAAGGGTGGCTGTTTAGTTTTAGACTTACCTCTAGTGCTAGCTTCTCTGATTTCTTCTTCATCCAGAGGTTGATTGTCAGCGGGACGCTCCTCTTCTGATTTTTCCAGCGCTTTCAACAACTTTTCCTTTTGTTGAGGTACTTTGCACATCTTAAACAGAGGGACATTTGCCTTTATCTTCTTTAAATCTTCAACAATGTCATATTCAATTTGTTGTTTAATGGACTGAGATTTATCAGAACTCACCCTCTCTTCGTTTGGCTTGGGCAACATCCTATCCTGCTTGGGAGCTTGGATGGTAATAGTGAATTCCGGAACCTTATCAGCCAAGGATTTATCTTGAAATTTTTTCTTGATGTTTCTTTGCAGCCTTCTGATCTTTGGAAGTAAAAGACTGTCATCACTAATCATCCCTTGGCTTCTAGTTGTCACGTTAGCTTCCCTAACATCCTTATGTCCCTGAGTATTTTTATCTTTTGCATCGAGCAAGGAGACAGAATTCCATAATGCCATGGTCTCTTCTTCCTGTCCCTTTGTAGAGGTAGAAGCAGCACTTTATTTCTTTTCATCATCATCTTCTTCCGTTAGTCTCAAATATAACATCTGATTCATAACTAACGTCATTGAATTTATCCATTGCGGACAATTCCTTTCGGAGTGAGGCTGCTAGTGAAAGGTACAGAAATTTTCCATCCCTATCTCTGTCAGGTTCATAGACACAGTATTGTGAGGAGGAGGTTGGGATGGATTGTTCTCCTCCCTTTTCTTATAATAAGGCCTGTAGAACTTATGTGTTTCCTTCTCTTTTTCCAAGTCTATGATCTTATTAGACATCTTTTGCATCATTTTGGCCATATTCTCCAGGTCTGGTGACTTTTCTTCCTTAGGCTTATTGAACAATAAGGTCTTCCTTCCTGCGCCTCTTTCTCCCGATTGTTCCAGATAGTCTTCGATACTTTCTCTTTCTGCTTCCACCACTTCTGCTTCTTCATAGGTTTCTGTCAAAGTAGGATTGGCCCTACCTTTAGCAAACATGGCCAAATCTGGACCCAAAGCTGAAGTGTAGTACTCAATTAGTACTTTATCTGAAGGCTTGTCTGTTTCGGAAATTTTTTTTAGATATGCTGCAAACATTTGCGTGAAACTGTGTACCTTTTCTTTTTTATCCTTCTTCAAAGCACACAGTCCTTTCATGAGGGCCGCGTGAGTCTTTTGAACTGCATACTTACTTCTGAAAATTCTCTCGAAAGTATCCCAATCTGGGATAGAATTAGCAGGAAACCCAAAGTGTGAAGACGCAGCAGCTCCTTTGAGGGTATGCAGGAAAAGTATGCACACTACATCCTCATGTTCCCCAGCCCTCAGACCTTCTATTGCCAAGTAGAAACTTTGTAGGTGATCGTCCACTAGGATCTTCTCATTGGGGTCAAATTTAGGCAGTAACTTCTCGAAGGCTTGAGGTAGGTCATGCAAAGGGAGAGTCAGGTTTAGGGGTGACCTGGCTTTCCATGCAGGTGGTGGGTTAGGTGGATTGAGAGGAGGTTGGTTGGCGTTAACACCGGCCATGAGTTGAGGTGGAGAGCGAGGAGGTGAAACAACAGGAGCGTGAGGAGGTGAACCAACAGGGGTGTGAACAGGAGAACTGTAAGGGGTTTCTGGGCCTTCTTGATTCAAAGGTAGCTCAAATTCTTACAAAGCAGTCTCTACAAGTTCTTCCCAGTCTCCAACCAACACTGAATCTTCTACTATAGGACGGTCTTTCTTCTTGTACTCTCTTCTAGGAAATTCGTGGATAATCGACAACCCTCCAATCTTCTTCACATAAGCACGGGTATGTCTTCTCAGATCGTTAACAATTTCGTTGTGAACAGGATATAGATGTTCTCTATTTTCTTCTTCCAGAATTGGATTACGCAGTCCACTACTTTCTGAACTGTAACCAGCGGAATAATCTCGGTAAAACGGGTTTCCTCGGCCAGCCATGCTGTTAACACCCAAAAAGGGTTCACTACCTCATCTACCCCATTACATGGCTCGTTTGTCCATTTTCCGACCATATTTCCGTCAAAAACCCATAAAACCATCTAAAAAGCCTCCAAAAGGCCATAAAACCCTCTTTTCCTCCAAAAAATATCCAAAATTCCTCCAAAAAAGTAAAAATCTACAAAAAGGAAGAAAAAATATAAAATAATGAGGAAAAAGAGGAGAAAACCCTGAACAGCTGAAACCCTAACCCTAAACTGGCACTCCACCACTATAAATAAGTGATGGAGACCCCTTATTTCAAATCCACAATCACAAGTATCCTGCCTCTGCCAAAATTGCTCTTGAAACCCTAGCTCACCCTTGAGCTACTTTCACCGTGAGAGCCCCTTTTAGCCCATTTCCACCATTGGAGAAAGAGAAGGAGCAGCTGGAGCTCGGAGCAACCTCTCGGATCAGCGCAACGGGCTTCACCAACCTCCACATTGGAGGTCTAATCAATAAAAAATCATTCTTTACTTTTTGCTATTTTTCTTCATGAACATGTTTAGATTAATTTTTATTACTGTTTAGCATCATTTATTTCACATATTATTGAACTGCTACTAAGGAATCCATTCTCCTTAGTAGGTGCTCATTCGCACAAGCTAGGGGTAAAACCCTAGCTACAGTTTTGGCGACTCCGCTGGTTTTTATTTTATTTTATTTCCCGTTTTGTCCTTTCGGCCGCCGTAAACCGCAGTTTTTCCCTCCGCAGTCACGTCCCGACCGCGCCTTTCCAGCTCTTAGCTACGACCCGACCGCGTCTGTCGTCCCTTCTCCTGCGGGTTGACCGCGTCCTTTTTCTTGTTTGCTGCGTTCTGACCGCTGCTGTCGGCCAGAAAGCCACGACCTGAGCGCGCCTGTTTCCTTCAAACCCGCGGTCCGACCGCGCGATTTCGCCCCAGACCCGCGATCTAACTTTTGCACTTGTTCCTGCTTTTGAACCCAGCCCCTTTGCTGCCATATTTTCTGCACCTGCACAGCCATCTATTCTACTTGCAGCCCTACAGCCTTTTCTGCAACAACATTTTTATCCCCCTTTACAGAATTTTTAAAAAAAAATTCAGCATTGTTTATTTAGAAAGTTTTGCATGGTAAAATTTTTTCATTCAGTATTATTGTTATTTAGGAAGTTGCCCCCATGGTGTGTGGCACTTCTCTTCTGGGTTCATAACCTCACAAGCACACAATCTGTCACCTAATTCAAGTAAGACTTAAAAACTACTTAACTCAACCAACATTCTAACCCCACTTGGGGAACACAAAAGAATTTTTGTAGTTAGGTAGGATCGGGGGGATAGGCTTCCAAAAACACCCCTCGGTTACTTACACTTGAGACATAGTTGTTGTCCAATTAGGGAACCAAAATCCCCTAGTATTTTTTGACACGGTCACAACCGGTTTATCAGAGGGCCTCTCCCTTAGGAGGGTTGAAGTCGTGAGATTGGTTCCGAAAGCCTGAGTGGAATACCGAACTCCATTCAGTAACTGAAGGGCTACCTTTCGCAGTTCTTGAGATATCCTTGTATAGGGGTATTGCGGTTAAAGGACCAAGCGGCAGATTTACCTTTCTGGACGTGCCATGAATGGGGTATCTTAGTTGCCATTCTTCTAGGATTTGACTACCTGGTGTCCCTCCCGGTAGGGGGATACCTTAGCCACTTGGCTTTCCTATTCATATTGTCTAACTTGGATTTCATCACCTTGCAGAGGATATGTCTAGTTGAGTCATAATACTTCTAGTTAGGCGTTTGCATGCTCCCTTACCTCCTTTTGGTCTAGTGAGTCCACCGTTTTTTATTTTTAGAAAACCTGCTGCTTGTTGGTATTCTGACCATTTCTATTGACACTCCGCCTATTGTAACACAGCTGTTACAGTGGGTGTTTTGAGTTGATTGTTGGCCTAAGTGCCCTATTTTTTGATCTCTCCTTCTGCACACGCAATTGCATTAGGGTTTTTGAGCTGTTTTGTAGTTACCTCAACCCGCATATATTTGACTCCATTTGTCACCATTGAGTCCTCGAGACATTCTCGGTGCCTCGGAGGCGAGCCCCCATAGCACAGTTCACTTGACACCACCCGTCATCGACACAGATCATCATCACTTGGTACCACTTATCATAGATCTCGAGCCTTGTCACTTGACTCCACTCGTCAGCGGCATAGGACTCCGTCACCAGATACTGACGCCCCTTATTTTACCTCTGATTCTGAGCCAGAGTCTGAGAACCCCCTTTACACTGCCCCTACTAGCCCCATGGCTGGTATGACTCCCACTCCTGTCTTGGTAGGGACCATTGGTGGCACATCCACCACTGCACCAGTTACCACACCTACTATGGGTATGCTCTCCACGGGGCCCCCATTTACCATTCCCCTCACGGCCCCTATTCCCGCAGCAGGAATACCTATTCCCACTCCATCAGTGACTCATACCACCCATGGTGGTGCAGGTCTGTCCTATACCACCTTAGTTCCCCCACTTGGGGGCCACCTCCCTCACATCACCCCTCCACTTGGGGGCATCGGCCCCAACTTAATCCAACCCACTACCATGTCACATCCTTCGTCCAATTTGCCATTCATGGCTAGCCTCAACCTGCTTGACCTAGCCAGATTAACCAACGACCCCATCTGACACGACCCTGCGTGGCCTCACATCCCCACCAAGCTCCCCTCTGACATCCCTAAGTTCAAGGGAAAGGTAGGTGAGGACCCACAAAACCATATCATGTCCTTCCATCTATGGTGTTCCTCCAACTCCATAGTAGACGACTCTATTCGCCTCTGTTTATTACAGCACACTTTCACTGGCTCTGCTGCCAAGTGGTATATCGAACAACCTCATGGAACCCATGCCACCTTTACTTCCCTTGCCTTGACCTTCCTGCAGTTCTTCCAGTTACCTGTCTGCTATGACGCAGGCGTTGAGATCCTACTATCATGCAGACAAAACACGGCTACCCACATCACGGACCACATTCATGAATGGCGTCGACGCCGTAGTTTATGCAAGATCAAGTTAGACGACCGGATCTTCCTAGATTGGTTCCTCAAATCCCTCCTTCCTATCATTGCTAAGGATGTGGCATCCGAAAGACCCCAGTCTGAAGAAGAGGCTATCCTTAAATCCCAACAGTTCGATCTCATTTACGCCCAGTCGGGTTATCTTTATACCATAATACCTGACGCCCCTCGCGGCGATTCCTCCCAGCACGATGCGCCGGGGGCATCCCACGCTGCCGACGGCATCATTGGCCGTGTCTCTTCTCAGCCTCAACCATTTTCCATAGCACGTCCTACCCCTGGCCCTAACCTTTCGTGGGCTACCTCACAGTCTGGAGCAACCAACCCGTATGCTCCCATGACACATCACCACCATTCCCATGGACCCTCATGTCCACCTCAGTGTTTCGGTCATATGACTCCCGCTTAAGCCCCCCCGGTCGCACCTCAGCCCTACTATCACCAGCAGGTTGCACCATCTCCTGCGCCGTCACAAGCCCAACCTCATTATTACTCGCCACAGGCAGCCCATGCGGAAAACCCACAACCCGATCCACAGGACTATCAGCAACCCCCTCAGGTTGCTGCACCTGCGCAGCCTCCACCTACATATCATCCACCGCAGCCTGCTCCAGCCCCTGTGCAACCTCAGAATCCACCTGCTGTCCAAGGCCAAGTTTACGCTCAACAAAACCCACAGCAAAACCAGAACAACCAACGCAACCAGGGCCAACAAAACCGCGGCAGAGGCCGAAATCGTGGGAACAACCAACCGACCGAGCAAGCTGGTCAACACCCTATTCCCCCCGCTAGTAATAATGCGGCCCCTGCTAACCAAAACCATGATCGCCTGCCCAAGTAGGCTAAATACCCCAATTTGCGAACAAACTATCCGTGTTCTATTTACGGGGTCTATGGCCACTACACACATTTTTGTCCACATATGGAGCGAGTGCGGCAACTTTGGGCTGCTGATGCACACTGCCAAGGGCAGGCGGCTCCTCAAGCACCACCCAACCCCCCACAACCTCAGCAGCCACCTTTGGTGCTGCAAAACCCCTTACCAACCCAAGGCGTAGTGAACACCCAACCATATGGCTCCACCTCTGAAGCCATATGTACCCTGTCCCACAATACACGAACTCCTACTAATCAACCGCCCTTGTTTCCTAAACCCCCTTTGGTACCTAGTCACATTGGTGCTACACCCATCCATACCATTCCTTTCCTCTTCCCTCCCTCTGGAGTAGTTAGCGCCCTGGTCATGGCCGCCCTCAGCCTTCCTGGGTTAACCTTAGGATTACCCGTTTGGTATCTTTCGCCTCCCGTTCGTCCGTCGACACCAGATATCATCCTGCAACCGGTGCAACCCATTGTCACTACTAGTCAACCACCTCCCAGTGTCGCTACCCCATCATCCTCCACGAAACCTCCCCCCTCCTCTTACCAAACCCACTGGGGGAAGAGGCCCCCAACCTTACACTGCTGTCCCACCTCCTAAGATAGTCAAAAATCCCCCTGTGTTTCGTGCTCCTCCCAAATGTGCGTTGTGCGATGAGTTGGGCCATGCGACTCACCTATGTCCTCAGTTACCGGCATTACAGGAATACATGCAACTGCTTGACGACGACCCCACTATCCCAGTTGTCCATCTAGATTCAACCCCTAAGCCTCGCGACAAATCCCTGCGCACTAACCACTCCTATGCCCTATGCGCTATTTACGGGCATTACTCCCATCACTGTACCGATCTCCCCGAGTACAGAGCAACTCTCTTTGAGATGAACAATCTGGATCTCGAGACGACACCTCTCACCATTGAGGAAATCCATTCCCCAGTCTCTTCCTCTTCCGAAGAGGTTAATACCATATATATGATCTCTTTCGTCACTACTCCCTCGTCAACCGACTTGACGACACAAACATTCCGTACTGATGAGGATATTCTCGAGGCTCTCACTGCCCCGGATTATCCCTGGGATGACATGCACCATCGTTCCTACTTCCTCCCAGAGGTATCCTTCTCTAACACTGCTACCCAATTTGCCGTTGAATCCAAAGACTTCCTTCCCCACAAGGTTGACTCGTTCAAGGACCCTATTCCTGCTCCTGACGCCTTCGAAGAGGGTAACATGGCCAACATCTCACCTGTCATCCAAATTGATATCGCGGCCCCAGGAAGCACCCCCGAACTCATCACTTTAGGAGCCTCTTGCAGTGAACAAGAGATTGAGGAATACAAAACACTCTTCAAAGAATTCCATGATGTCTTTGCTTGGTCCTATACCGAAATGTCTGGTCTTGACCCTACCATTATAGAAGCACCACATTGACACATGGCCTGATGTACCCCACGTTCGTCAGAAACAGCGTCCCACTTACTATTTATGGCCCGTTGACCTTTTTCTTGTTTTGGCCATTCTGAACCCATACGGAGTCCGTTCTCCGAACCGTTTCCACCATTGGAATCAGCACGACGAGACCGTCACGATGGTCACCTCGTTGCATTATTTTTTCTACGTCATTTTTTGCCCATTTTTTAGACACCACTAGTTGCCTCGGTTTGCGCGCCACTTCGGCCGCTCTCCGATTTTAACACTTTTTATATTGCCAGATTCATTTTTTCAAGCTCATGATGATGCTTGAGATAATTTCTCGCTCTCACTTGATACAATTTCAACATTGTGTCCCGACATCTTGCTTCCTCAATGTACGCGCCACATCGGCCGCCATCAGATTGTTCCACACTTTTTACATGAGCCATCCACTCCTGTCATACTACAAATGTTTCGTTATTTTGCCACCATTCATTCACCCCGCAAGGAGGCCCACTAGTGTTCACCCCCACCCTCATTCCTGGTCATCATAAATGTTCCTTGATTGAACGCTTCCTCCTTGCCTCACCATTCCATCAATTCAGAGTCTTCTTATTTGCTTTCAGACTCCTTAAAATTGAAAGCAACCACGAGCATGCACTGTCCTGGGCTCGTAAAATCCACACGACAATACCATTCCATTTATTTAGAGTCTTCTTATTTGCTTTCAGACTCCTTAAAATTGAAAGCAACCACGAGCATGCACTGTCCTGGGCTCGTAAAATCCACACGACAATACCATTCCATTTATTTAGAGTCTTCTTATTTTCTTTCAGACTCCTTAAAATTGAAAGCAACCATGAGCATGAACTATCCTGGGCTCGTAAAATCCACATGACAGTACCATTTCACTACTTCAGAGTCTTCTAATTGCTTTCAGACTCCTTAAAATTGAAAGCAACCACGAGCATGAACTGTCCTGGGCTCGTAAAATCCACACGACAGTACCATTTCATATCCACACTTCTTCTAGTTCCCTAACCCATGAAGAAGTCCCCCCGCGCCTCTTGGCGCTATGATCGATCCTCTCGGCAGCACCCCCAATCAGGTTGCCTTTGTTCAGAGTATTCTGCAGTCTCCTTCCATTTTACCACAACTTGAGTCTCCCTCAGCCCTGTCACCCTCAGATCCTATACAGCTATGATCCGTTTACCACCAGTCAGTTTCATATGCTGCCTGATCATCCCCGCCATCATAATCTGAACAAAGGAAGTTTGAGTCCACCCACTCTACTTGCCCAGTTATTCCCACCAGTTTATCAACCCTGCCATCAGTACTATCACATTTCGGTTTTTGCACCTCGCGCTCCTGTCAAGGAAACATCATTGCCTTGATAGTTGCAGGTCTCCCTCTGTCGATGACAGCCCCTCTATTCCATAGGATAGACCCAGAGGCCCCTGTGCCTTGGACCCATCACCATTTGTGGTGAGGTCCTACGGACCATTTTGGGAGGAGTCATCATTGCCTCTCTGAATGGTTGTTTCTCACATGCTCGACTTCAGCACCTTGATCGCATTGTTGAGAATCACGCAGGATGTATATCCTTTCCATTATTTCTCGAAGACCCCGGATTTCCCCCGACTCTAGCACATTGGTGAGTCACTTTGGAACGGCCAGTTATATGTTCCCGTGGATGTCCGGGCTGCGTTGGCGATTGTATTCAGAAGCCATCCAGTTCCATGCTTCCTTGAGTACCCAGTTCGGTTCCAGATTAGTGTACCATTGCAAGTATGACCGTTGTCACTTTGATCCAGCAGCTCATTAGTTCCTTTGGAACCACATTCAGTAGCACTACTGTCATTCCAGTGCATTAGTTGTTCAGCTCAGACATGGTCATCCCAGCAGTATGTTCCAGATTTGTGTCCCTTCTGGACCCTTATGATATACACAGTGGATTTCTATGTATCCTACAGGTCCCCCTTTTCGGGCCTCACAGTTATTTTCATGTATATTGATACGAGCATGGGAATGCCCGCCTCGTCCAGATGATTCCTCATCCATTATTGAGGTTATGTACTTTTCAGTCCTTGCAGTTGGTTCGAGATCGATGTTCTGGGCTTCAGTTGGTTCCTTCTCTTCTCCACACCCCAGGGAAAACAAATATGACTTATGATGTCCATCGGCCATACGATGAGCTCCTGCCCTCGCACATCAGGGGGCAATTTGTTAACACCCAAAAAGGGTTCACTACCTCATCTACCCCATTACATGGCTCATTTGTCCATTTTCCTACCATATTTCCATCAAAAACCCATAAAACCATCTAAAAAGCCTCCAAAAGGCTTAAAATGCCTCCAAAAGGCCATAAAACCCTCTTTTCCTCCAAAAAATATCCAAAATTCCTCCAAAAAAGCAAAAATCTACAAAAAGGAAGAAAAAATATAAAATAATGAGGAAAAGGAGGAAAAAACCCTAAACAGCTGAAACCCTAACCCTAAACCGGCACTCCACCACTATAAATAAGTGATGGAGACCCCTTATTTCAAATCCAAAATCACAAGTATCCTGCCTCTGCCAAAATTGCTCTTGAAACCCTAGCTCACCCTTGAGCTACTTTCACCGTGAGAGCCCCTTTTGGCCCATTTCCACCATTGGAGAAAGAGAAGGAGCAGCTGGAGCTCGAAGCAACCTCTTGGATCAGCGCAACGGGCTTCACCAACCTCCACATTGGAGGTCAGATCAATAAAAAATCATTCTTTACTTTTTGCTGTTTTGCTTCATGAACATGTTTAGATTAATTTTTATTACTGTTTAGCATCATTTATTTCACATATTATTGAACTGCTACTAAGGAATCCATTCTCCTTAGTAGGTGCTCATTCGCACAAGCTAGGGGTAAAACCCTAGCTACACATGCACTGGAGGCCCTCCTTCTAACGCCAAAACTGTTGAGGCCTGGAAATTCGCAGGCGGCAGGAGTAAGGGATTCTCCCCAATCAACGTTCCCAACTAGCCCGTTGACTGTTTGGAATAGGGAATCCGTCCGGTTTGCGGTCCGGCTACCGTAGATCAAGAAACAAAACAAAGGCTTTACAGGTTGCGGCCCGGCCCACCGAGTTTTTGTATTTTGACTTTAAGAAATGGGATGCAAGTGCCTAACTAAATGCAGAGCGATCAAGATGCAGGGAGCGGTCATAATGTGATGCGCAGGTTATTACCTATCGTCTTATGCTCGCAAGCAACCCAATCATATACAATAAAACATAAACTAACTATCTAATCTATCTCTAGGGAGCAATGTTATCATTCTGGGTGAGCAACACATATTGCACATGCATTATGAAGAATCACAGATAGCTGATATTCCCTTCAAGACACATGAACACTGACAGATATTTAAATAACCAGATAGCCGATCATTTTGTAACAACAATAATTGCTCACAGTGGAAAATATCAAAAGAAAGGTACCGTAGAACATTCAACAAGAACATAGGTTCAGAAAATTAAACATTCTCACAGCAAATGAAACACCGCTGAAAACGAAATAGTTCCTCTTCAACATTATTCATTGAGTCACATTGATACATTCCAGTCTACTCTCTCCAACAGGTAAAATATTGCAGTTTCCTTTGCAAAACGAAGTAGTTCCTCTTACAAGGAAACATTTACAAAATTTTCCAGGGGAAAAAGCCCTGGTGTCTCCCTACTTTCAAATATTTAAACTACAACTACTGAGTGCTTCGTTTTCCTCCCCAGACGCGTGGTCTTTCAGTTTCTTCACCGCTTCATATTCCAATCTTTTGTCAGTATGTGATCATGAAACACTTGGTAACTGATCCGTTTCTGGGATCATGCCTTTACAGCTCTGGACTTCATTCTCCATTTGCCTCGTTTCAGTCATACCTCCGCCAAACGGGTGAGTCTTTCTTCTCATCGTGGAAAATTGACCGATCTTCTTGGAACTGCCTGCATTCAATTCACGAGCATGGTTAAAACAACAAATATTTCAATTAACCACCATTCTACAAAGAAATGGCCGAGCGTACCACATACGGGCCTGGAAAAATATACTATGGTCACCGGCGGGAAAATTCAAGTCAGCAGTCAGAAGAAAGCGAGCTCGGGAGCCAGGAGGATCTGCCAGCTGCAACGTCAGGTGAGACTTAAGTTGCAGCCAAGTGAAACGCGGGCGGGATAGGCCATAAATCGGACATCGGACGGTTTTTTAGTTTCGGAAACCAGAAGACTCTAGGAGCTGCAACGGCGGAGGAGGAGGGTTAGAGGATACGCGGAGCGGATGGGAGAACTAAGTCGGACGTAGGAGGACACTCAGATCGGGAGTGGAAGAGATCACCCAGCCTCAACGGCGGAGGAGGAGAGGCTACGGGCAAGCGATCGAAGGCTAAAATGAATCAGGGGTCGGGTGGGTTCAGACTTCGGACAAAGAAAAAATCTTGGAGCCGCAATGACGGAGAGGCTAAGACTTTGCAGCTTCCGATCCAACAGTAAAATAGGCCCGATTACAGGAAAACTCAAGGGTTTGAGCAGTGTTAACAACCAAAGTTGTTTTCTTCGCAAAGGCTGCCCTGAAGAACAAAATTTTACTTCTTCACGGCCAGAAATCCACGACTTAACTGGAATTGAACATGGCATGAATAAACCTGCTGGCATCCAATCTTCAAAGTAAAACGAAAAGAATATATTCCCGAGAGGCTCAAGCATTTCAACGATCCAACCAGGCAAAAAGAGGAGGGGCCCAGAATTTAAATAAAAATAAATTTGGGGAGGACAGTTGCGGCAGCAACAGGTAGCTAACAAGTCAGCTGCTGCATTATTAAGTATAGGAATGGATACAATATAAAATGCATAAAATTTTTTAAGCAAGTCCCACACTTCATTCTAGTAAGCTTTTAAATGAGGTGAAATGCAATGTATCTGATTTCGAATTTGCTTTACAATTATTTCAGAATCCCCATACACTTTTAGATTTTCTACTTTTAATTCAATTGATTTTCTTAGTCCCTGAACTAATGCTTCATATTCAGTTGTATTATTGGTACATTCAAACTCTAATCTACATGAAAGAAAATGTTTATTTTTCTTTGGATCAATCAAGACACAGCCAGCTCCTGATCCTTCCAAAGTTTCAGATCCATAAAAAAACAATGTCCAAAAACTATCTACTTCTACTGTACTTGAATCCAGAACTACATCTGAAACTAAGTCTACTATTTTACAGTCACATTCATCAACCTGTGAAAATCGAAGGAGATCGAGCTATGTGTCTGGTGTACCGCTAGCTTCTTTTGCTTGGTAATTTCTCAGTTCAAGTTCAATAAATTAATTTCCCAACACGGAATTCACTGGTTCATTCTTACCCTCCAACTAAGTAACATTGTGCTTCATTTGGGGTTCTCTTAATACTTTTATTTGATTGGGACTTCCCTTATAAGGAAACCATAGATGTGACCAATCTGATGCAAAATATCCATTTAGCTTTGCTGACCAATCCCGACTCAAAACAAGTCCATAAGCCTCAGGCATGTCTGCTACTATAATATCGATGAACTGACATACCTTTTCATTTGAAGATAATTAAATCAGAACATCCTCCATTTCCCCAATTACCTTCACAGCTGTTCTGTTTAACTGGATAACCTGCCAGGTAGATGGTTTAGGTTGTCCATTTATCTTCTTATAGACTGATAGTGGCATAACATTCACTGATGCCCCTGAGTCTACTAAACAGTTGTGCACGTTATGGTTGATAATTTCAAAAGTTAGGAGAAATGGTGGGGTTTTGCATTTAGACTTACCTCCCACACTTGCTTCACCAATTTCTTCTTCTTCAGGTTGGTTGTCAATGGAAAGATTTTCCTCTAGTACTTCAAGTTATTTTAACAAATTTTCTTTCTACTAAGGCACACTACACATTTCAAACAGTGAGATATTTGCCTTAGCCCTTTTAATATCTTCCACAATATTATACTCCATCTTATGTTCTTCGAGATTCTTCTTTACATTATCAATTTTCTCTTCAACAGGCTTAACAGGCATGTTGATTTTCTTTGTATTTTGACTCGTAATGGTGAATTCAAGTATTTTATCAGCTGTGGTGCTCTTCTGAATTTTCTTTACATTCTCTTGAAGTCTCTTAATTTTCGGGAGTACTGACCTGTCCTCTTTTATCAAACGTTGACTTCTTGTTGTCCCGTTTGTTTCCGATATCTCCTCTTGTTTCAGATAACCTTGTTCTTCGGTATCAAACAACGAGACACAGTCCCATAAAACCAAAGCATCCTCTTCTTGTTTTTCTATGGGTTGATTATTTTTTTCTTCCTACTCATCATCTTCTGTTAGTTTAGAGTCTAATAGTTGATTCATTACTAATGTCATCAAATTGATCCATTGAGGGCAATTTTTTTCAGAATGAGGCTACTGATGAAAGGTGCAAAAATTATCCATCCCTACCTTAGTTAAATTCATTGATGCAGGACTCTGTGGAGGAGGTTTAGATTGATTGTTGTCCTCTCTCCTTTTATAGTAAGGCTTATAAGTTTTCTGAGTTTCCTTTTCCTTCTCCAAATCTATTATTCTGTTGGATAGCTTCTGCATCATCTTCACCATCCCTTCAAAGTCATGTGATTGCTCATCCTTAGGCTTAGTCAGTAACAACGCTTTCTTACCAAAAGTTTTTTCTCCCGACTACACAGGATAATCTTCTATGCTCTCTTTTTCAGCTTCTACCCTCACAGCTTCTTCATAAGTTTCTGACAATGTAGGTTTGACTGACATCTTGGCAAACATGGACAATTCAGGCCCTAGAGCTGAAGTATAGTATTCAATCACAACTTTATCAGATGGTTTATCAGTTGCAGAAAAATTCTGTAGATAAGCAGCAAACCTTTGAGTGAAACTATACACTTTTTCGTTTCTTTCTTTCTTTAAAGTGCATAACCCTTTCATTAGAGCTGCATGAGTTTTTTGGACTCCATATTTACTTCTAAATATTCTTTCAAATGTGTCCCAGTCTGTGATTGAGTTTGCAGGCAGAGCAAAATACCATGAGGTTGCTGCTCCTTTCAGGGTATGAGGGAATAATCTACAGACTACATCTTCATGTTCTCTAGCCTGTAGTCCTTCTATAACCAAGTAAAATCTTTGCAAATGATCATCTACAAAAATATTTTCACTTGGGTCAAACTTAGGCAACATTTTCTCAAAAGCCTGAGGTAAGTCATGCAAAGGAGGTGCTAGGTTTAATGTTGATCTAGCCCTCCAAGCAGGTGGTGGATTTGGTGGGTTAGGTGGCTAGTTTCCGTTTACATTCACCATGATTCTGGGTGGAGAATGAGGTGGTGAATGAATAGGGGTATGAACAGGTGAACAATAAGGTGTATCTAGGTCCAACTGATTCAGAGGTTGAACAACTTCCTGTAAGGTTATTTCTACCAGTTCTTCAAAATATTCAACCAACACTGCATCTCCCAATATAAGATGGTCTTTCTTTCGATAATTTCTTCTGTGTAAGGAAAGGATGATCGGTAATCCTCCACTCTTCTTTGCATAAGCCCTAGTAAACCTTCTAAGATCATTGACTACTTTGTTATCGACTGAATACAGATGCTCTTTACCCTTTTCTTTCGGAGATGGATTGGGAAACAAACTGCTTTCAGAACTGTCACCGGTGGAGTAATATCAAGAAAATGGGTTTCCTCAGCCAGCCATGCACTGCAGGCCCTCCTTCTAGCACCAAAAACTGTCGAGGCTTGGAAATTCATAGGTAACAACAGTTAGGGATTCTCCCCAGTAAACGTTCCAAACTAGCCCATTACTATTTGGTATGGGGAATCCATCCGGTTTATAGTCTGGCTACAGTAGGTCAAGTAAGAAAAATAAAAGGTTTTACCAGTTACGGCCCGATCCACCGTGTATATTTTAGTTTTTTGAATTTAAGTATGATATGCAAGTGCCTATCTAAGAATGCATACTGATAGAGAATACGAGAAGTGGTCACAATGTGACGCGCAGGTTTTTACCTCTTGTCTTAACTCACTCGCATCTAAATCACACACAAAAATAAACCAAAACTAACTATCTAACCTATCCCTAGGGATCAAGATTATCATTTATCAATGAGTAATGTATTTCTGCACATGCATTGAGAAAAATCATAGATACCTGTTACTTGTTTCAAAACACATGAACATTAATAGATATATGAACACAAGATAGCTCATTGTTTATGAAAAGCCTTCATTACTCACAGTGGAAATTTCATGGAATAAACTAGAGCACATTCATAACAAGAACATAGGTTCAAAGAGTTAGAACAATCTCACAGTTAATGGACACAGGCTGAAAACAAAATAGTTCAAATTCAACAAATCCATAGAATATCATTTGAAATATTCCACCAAGCTTTCTCCAACAGGAAACTTGTAATTCTTATTGCAAAAGGAAATAGTTCCTTTTACAACATAATCTCACAAATATATCTAGGAAAAAGTCCTTCTTACATCTAATTCTCCTATATTTATACAAAACAGCAAAACCTTTGGGCTACCCTCCAATGACCTTTGGGCTCCCCAATCATTTAAATCCACAATTTTGTCTTTTAGTAAGTGTTGTACAATACATTACATTAACTAAAATTTAATAGAACTTTTATAAAGAGGGACCAGCTTTGTTGCCGATGAACTTTTCTCAAGCCTAAGCCTCTGCTGCTATCGATTCTACTCAGTAATATGTTGGTCTTTTTGACATCCTGTTGATTTCAGACCTTCACGCTCCTCTTTTCTTGAGCAACATCTCTGGTTCTTACTTTTCCTTTCTTCAGCCAACTCCCTTCTGCTGTGTTCTTTAGATATGTCTTCTTTGCAGCAGCAATCATCAAACTAGGTCTGAAAAAAAAAATTCTTCTAAATCTGTCTACTGTTAAAACAAAAAAATTCATCATTAATCCAGACTGCATTCAAGATAATCTAAATTTTCAAAAAAGTAAACCACACTATCAATAAAACTAATCAAATGCGAGGCTTGGTACTGCGTTCTCGTTGCGAAACCCTTAACCTGATAAAAAATTAGAAACCTATGTCGCCCATGGAGTAAGGTAAGGCTCACAAAAATGGCGGGAAAAACCCACACCGACGAGAAAAACACTAAGCACCGGGCTGACAAACTCCTCATCGATGAACGAAAAACTATACGCCAGATGGTTAGTTCACTAAGCCGCCACAACGATGGAAACCATATAGACTAAGGGTTCTCGCGATCAACCATAATCATCGACGATTAGAAGCTCAGAGGACTGTGAATCGGAGACCTTAGAACTAAACATCTCCGCAAAGTCAGCGAGATAAAACACTAAGCGCTGATTTAGTCACTCATCGGATATCAGAGCCACTAACTAATAAGGCGTCGACAGATAAACGAACTAAAATGTCAAAAAGATAGTGTGATCGACCGCCACAACGGCAGATGCCAAACTGACTACGGACCCCACAGAACATGAAACCATTGGCAATTGGAACAAATAAAGATCATGCATCGGTGACGCAAAGGACTAGCCCTCCGATCAAATGTCAAACCTTGTTCTGATAGTGAAAAGAAAGCAAACCATTTAAAAAAAAACCACGAAATCGGCAAAGATATGGGCTTTCCATCGAAGTGCTTGCAGTCTGCCATCCGAAACGGCGGTTACGCAAAAGACTAATGCTTCGACCATGATAAAATAAAAACATAGATAGCCCAAAGAAAATCAAATAAAATCGCATCGATGAAACACATGACTGTCCATTGAGACGTTCATAATTTACCTTCTGCAACGGTGGCTGCGTAGAGAACTACTGCCCTGATTCACTGTTCAAACGACTTTCAATAGCGATAAATGAAAACATTTTAAAATCACAAGGCCATCATTTCAAATCAAACTTTAAAATCCACAGTCAAAAGCATCAGCTGGACAAAAGGTAATCATTCAACTTCTGAAATGAAGCAAAACAGGCTGCCTCAATTCAACCTCAAAAGATCCAGATTTGTAGCAGAGGAACAACAGAGTTCAACAATCCCAAACAAATCCAGGCAAGATAAAATTAAAAGGAGGGTCCAATTTTTTTTTTAAAATTTGGGAAAATATTTGCAGCTGCAACACTTGCATAGGTGCATCTTCTTCTCTTTGCTCTTCATCCTCAGGTTGACTTATATCCCTTTGTTCTTCTATTTCCATGGCTTCCAGATGTGCCCTTAACTCCCTCATTTCTTCTAGAACTTCTGCATTCCCTCCTGGTAGACCTCTATCATGACCTCTCGCTCTTCCAATGCGTGTAGCCATATTCCCACCTTAAGCCTCCGCAATAACAGTCTTCTTTCACACTGTTACAACTTACCTCACCAAGCCTCTCCTAAGCCCTTGGTCTGTCCGTAATTCTGGTCCTCTATCTAGAACCTCCTGAGCACTCTTCCTTTTCTCTCTTCAGGTTCCTATGGCTACGCTTCTCTCCAATCCTTCATAATTCTACCCACAACCTTAGCTATGGAATCCCTCAATAGGAAATCTCACTTCCTTGCTCTGATACCAAAATTGGTGCAGGTGGGTCAATCTCAACCAACTCCAACCAGCACTTCAAGGATCTAATGGCTCCTACACTTAGTAGGACTGCAAAATTTAGCCTAATATCCATATTATGCTCTAAAACTGCCTTTCCACAGCTTCTCCTCCGTAACTCCCCTTCCGTAGGCAGGATGCAGGATGCAGGACCTCTAGTGCCCAAATTTCTCTCCACAATTTCGTTCCCACAACTATGCTCCGCAACAGAGTTTTTGCATGCGGGATGCGGGATGCCAACTTTCCAAAGTTTCTCCCTTGCAACTTTATCTCCGCAAATCTTCCCCCGCAAACTTCTCAGTCATCCGAACCTTGCGGCCTTCCCCACGACTGTCGATCTTCTTCTTTTCGAGGCGGCTCTCAGATATCTGTGGATCTATTAACGTCCTCGCAACTCTTGGTGTGGGATACGCTAGGACTGTCAGATCTTGATCTGTGGCCTCAATCTCCACCATTCATTCTCTGCAAAAACTTGTTAAGGAAGAAAACCTGTGGGTTGCATTGATTAATCATGAAATTGATCAATATAGCCTGCAATCTTCACGCTACTACAACCTAACACTCTTATGAATGCATCTACTCTCTACTTCGACTGTTTAAGCAAGAAATTGAAGTGTGAAATCAACACTTCACTCAAATACACAAATATTCATGAAAACGCCGAAGTCAGCTCTGTGAGATACACTGTTCAACACAGCACATGCATAAAGACTAGCAACCCCATAAACATACGGTTAATCCTTCTATTAAGCAATAAAGGAAAATTCCCACAGTTTGGATCTCTCTCCTTCTGATTCTTCAAAATATTTACAAAAAAGAATCAGACACAGGTATGTCCTGTCTCTGCAAACTTAGAATTCTAAATGCTAAAGAGAAGAACCCTCTCTTCACCAATAAACGGTCTATTTAAACTGAAATTGCTACCCTAGTGGTCTTGCAACTGAAATAAACACTACTAAGACGCATGATGAAACATCCATATCTGAAACAAACTAACGATGGTTTGATTTGCACGCAGGGAGTCGTGATCCACAATGATTCTCTATGCCGCTATTCAGATTATGACTATGCACAAAATGGTTACAAAATATGCCACAGCATGTGACCAAATCATCACATTGCTGGCATGCCACGATGCTCCTACATCATGCGGTAAATGAGGAATACCTATAAAAAATGACTTGTTGATTTGGTGATTTCTTAGAAGCAAGAATGATAGGTCCCTTCATTATAGTGGTCTCCACTAGAGTAATTGAGTATATAATGCAAAGCAGTTGATAATTAATGGAAAATGAGTATTCTTTCTCAATGATACAAGTGATCTCAATGGAGACTATTATTTTTACATTTGAGGAATCTCTTTGATCCATTTCTCTTATTGTCTTCATTGTCGGTAGGGTTTCCCACCATTTGAAAAAGATATGAGTACAACAAAATATCTAATGCATTGTGATTAGGAGATACATAGCCCTTCAACTTTGCCCAGCGTTACACATTGATTGGTTGTATAGTTGTTTTGAAAGAAAATATGATTTTTCACATGTCTATCATTGGAAAAGGGTATATTTTCATCCACCTATTTTATTTCTTCCCTCGTTTAGGGATCTTAAGGCATTATTTCCAATACATATGATACATGATGCAACATCAAGAGGAATTATTTGCAGTAAATTGTTTTGGAGATAATTATTTCTTCATACTCATGTTCAATAAAATTTCCAATTTCAAATCGACGTAGTTAATATTTTGCAGTAGCAAGCCTCAATGTCATCTCAATAAGTTTAAGTTCAATTTAGGAGATGAGGTGGCCCATACCTGTCACATCCCCACCCATTTATACAACCAATGGAGGGGGACATGAACGATTTATGGGATTTAAAATTTCGCTCCCATGGCCATATTACGAAATTCAAAAACCTTTAAATGCATGTGCATGGACATAATAAAAATACAAAGTGGAAAATAAATTCATTACACACACACCTCATGCATATACGCACATATTCATAATAGGAACAATAATAATAATCATATACATTCAAATACAACATCAATTTAACAAGGAAACACTTAGCTTTTCAATGAAGTTTCCCAAGAAACTGGCTATGGAAAAACAACGTTCCACCCAATCGTAGGCACTCTATCCAGCATTGTATTTCTTTACTGAGAGCCTACCCCTGAGCTGAGATATGTATCGAATAAGGAGGAACTACTCAAGTTCACTCACAATCATAGGAACACATACTAATGCTAAACCAACACACCATTGGGTTTTTCAAGCATGCAGAAAGACAAGAAAGGAGATTGCTAAGACACTAATCTCAACCATAAAGTGACATGCATCTCAATTGGATTCAGTTAGTCTTGGAACCCACATTACCTACCCCATCCAATACAAAGAGGATTCCCTTATCTTCTACACAATCCCTCAGGCACCCCTTCCCTCTAGTGTTATTCAGGCCAGTGGGCATAGAAAGGCCCAAGATACTAAACCTTTAGATATTTATTTCATTTACTAGGGTTATCAAGCCATTCCAACCTGTGGTCTCTCTCTATTCAAATTTCTCTTTGAATTTTTTATTCTATCCTTACTCAATATTAGCCACGAAATTCAATTTTCATGCTCCCAAATATGGGGTTTCTCATGGATTTTTGGGTCTTTTACACTCTCAAATTTTTCCCACGGTTTATTTCTATGGATACTTGAATGGATTTCACAACCCACATGAATTCCTAGGTGTTTTTGGTACTCTAAAACATAGTTTTTTCATTGGTTTCGATTTATGTTATTTCGAGTACTGGGAATGCATAGATTCCTACAAATCACGTTCTGGTTGCTCAAGAATGGAATTGGAATGAAGATAAATGAATCTCCATGAGGTAAATTTACTTTTGGGTGCCAAAAAATAATCCCATACTCATCATTACAAGTTTTTGGACTCTTCCCATGCTCCATTAAATTCCCGAGTTGTTTTCTTAGCTACCTCATAACAGAAATAAATGTCAACATGGAAGTTCACTTGGGTAGTTGCTTACCATTTACAACACATGGGTTTTAAATATGACACTTAGAAACAAAGTATTTAATCCCACACACCCCTCTCCTCTCCCTAATGGAAAAACACAACCCCTCATTTTAGTTGCATCCATAGCTAAAAGTTAGAATTTTATTTGCATTGTAATATTTACATGATTTTTATATTTTTCCATGGCTTACTGGCATATTTTCAACAATATAAAATCCTTTAATTTATAATATAGATATTCACTAGCGGCGCATTGGCCTTGAGTCCACACTAGGAACCATACATCACATAATCCCAATATTTACATACCAAGCCTATAATTCCAAGGGTCAAAATGGGGGTATTACAATACTCCCATTGAAGAAGTTTTGCAATCAAGATTAATGACACCACGTTTAGTATTGTTAAAATTTATGTATTCACCTGTCGTATTAATTACCAATGCGTGGATCCCACATCAAATTTTATCACATAATCAAATGTGCGGAGTTTTGGAAGTGACAGAAACAAAAACCTAATAAGTCTATCAAGAATTCCAATATATGAAACCCCCAGAGTCTGATATCCAAAGATACAATAGATTGACAAGTGGCAACACTTGAATAGGTATTGGAAAGTTCCCATCATAAGTTTATCCAATGATAAAAATGCACAGAGTTTTCAAAGTTTCAAAATTCTAAACCCAATAGTGTATCGAGACTGTTATATTGGAGGTGTCAAAAAGTGTGTTTGAGAGAAATCTTGATGGAGCAAGTCCAGTATTCTGTCAGACCTAATGTATTGGAGTTGTTTCATTGAGTCATTAGGAAGAATCTTGATAGTGTAGCATATTAAACCTCGAAGAGGAAGAGGAAAAACATCGAAGTTGACATATTGGAGGTTTTTAGAGAAGGCATTGGGAGGAGTGTCAATAGGTAAAATCCAATTGTATATCGGAATGTTGGCATCAAGAGTGTGATTTTGGAAAGTGCAGTGAAAGAACATATTGGGAATGTTGATAGCATAGTTTTGATAGTGCTTCATACTAAGTATTTCAAGGATCAACCTAAGAGAGCATAGATGAAGGATCGATAGAGGAGGTCCGATAGAGAAGATCCAGTGGAGTAGATTTAATGGCATGCAGAAGGAATAAGGTGAAGGTGCCAATAGAGAATGAGGTGCTGATAAATGATATTTGATGATATTTTCCCAATTGTCGATGTCTCTATAGTTGCGTGTTCTGACAGTGGTTCGAAGGTTTGTTTTAGATGGTGATTTTGTCACTGATTTTGTAGTACTTTTTGGATCGATGAAAATTTTTGTCAGCGAGAAAAATATAGCTTGTGTGTGTGTAGACTATGGTTGGATTGATGAATGGTCATGGAATAATTTGAACAAATACTTGAGTACATCATACATGAACGTGCCTTCGAATGTACTATCGTACAATGCTCTTCTTGCCTACTTTTGATTTATTTGGCATGGTAGAATAAGACTCGACTAGAGATAACTTCAGCCAATAATGATTATTAACCGATGTTTTCATTGAATTATTTTTCAATTAAGTTTCAACTACTATTGATGTGTTTGCTATTGATTGTCCCTTATTTGTGTTTAAGGAGGGTATAAATTAGAGATATTGAAGCAATTATGTTATTGAACTAGTTGAGTGATTATCTGGATCGAGCTATATTGTTGTCTAGTCAATTATTCAACTGGGACTATATTTGGACAACATTATTGTTGATTGTTTTCGTAGATGCAATTAGTTTTGATGGGACAATGTTGTTTCTATAAAGAGTTACTAGGATGTTGTATGATTCTTTATTAAATCTAGACTAAGGGACCTGTTGTAGGGAAGTCATCATGCTCTCCTCGATTTAGCCTTCTCTTGTTAATTTGAAACCTCTCTATAATATGTTAAATTCCTAAAGGAGGGTAAAAATGTGAAGGGAGTTTGGCTGCTAAGGTTCTTAGGATCTAGCCACTTTACACCACCAAAATACCTAATCCTATTCTTTCCTAAGTGTCTCAATCATATTAAAGCCCTGAATCCATCGAGGGTTGGAAAATCCTTAGTATTTCCAAGAAAATACAGAAGTTAGGTGAAAACCTTGGGCCGGAAGGCCTACAGGAGTCTAAAAATGTATAAAGAATTAAAGTGCTTCTGCAACCCACAATCTGGAGTCTGCATTGCAGGAGAGGGAAGCAAAATAAAATTTATGAGGAACATGAAGTGTTTCCACAACCCGCAATCCGCCTTGCTGTAATATCCCAAATTTTGACCTAACACTTATGGGAATAAGCCCCATTGGCTATGATGTTACTTTGATGTTTTATTTTGATATATTGGGTCTAGGACCCCACTGCATATGAACATGATGATTTGTTTGATATATTGGGTGTAATCCATTTACATATGTTTTATGTATGATTTTATGTGTTGGGCATGGACCCTGAAGCACATGATTGACGAGATGTTTTGTGTTGAGCAAGGAGCTCTAGAGCACATGAGTATTTGAATGTTTGTGTTGAGCGAGAAGCTCTGGAGCACATGAGTGTTTAAGTTGTGTTGAGCAAGAAGCTCTGGAGCACATGAGTGTTTTGTTGTGTTGAGAGAGGAGCTCTAGAACACATGAATTACGTAAACCTTTATGTTGAGCAGGAATCTTTGAAGCACATGAAAAGATAATTGGAAGTGTTGGGAATAAGCCCTGGAGCCTTCCAAGTTGATGTTGAGCATAAGCTATGGAACATCGGATCCTTGGCCATTGTATCCCTTGGTGTATCCTACAAGTACATCCTAGCCTTAGTGTTGAGCGAGGAGCTCTAGAATTGCACTAAGTTTGTAACTCCCTGTTTTTAGCGTTGAGTATGGGCTCTGGATAAGCACTAGGAGTTATTGAAAAGAATTAATTATGTTGAGTGAAAATGACTCAAGTAAATTATTGATCTCATCTGACTTATTTATAAGTGATTAAATGAAATCTCAAATTTATGTATCTCATCAAGTACTGAAGAACTACCATGTTATACAAGGGAATCCAACATGCAAGGATGTTTAGAGTTTCCTATCCTAGTAGACCTAACCACCTACCCGATGGCCTTACTGAAGAAAATCTCATAAGTTTAGGGATAGGGATCATGTTATATGATATCTAAAGACAAATGTTAACAAATAATATATATATACAAGTATATATTTTATACATGGTATGTATAAGAGTAAATATAGTAATAATATTAAAAGTATAAGAAAAAAAAAGAGGATCCATTTATTATTATTATTACTTAAAGATAATTAAATAGTATAATACCTACAAAATTCCAAATAGGAAATAGTTAAAAGTTCCTAAGTTAATTATTAAAAGTGCCTAAATTAAATAAAAGGGTTAAATCAAGAAATCAAATGATTCTTGATTTAACTGCCCCTTTGACTGAAAAGTCTACCTATAAAGTCCCAAGCCAAAGAGAGGCTTGGGGTTCTCTTCCATTTTTTTGGTGAATCATTATTTCTGCTTGTTTATTCTCAAGAGAGTTCTTGGAGAACATTTTCCTAAGAGGAAAAAGGAAAACTGATTCAGACTTGATATCCTAGTTAGGGAAGCCTTATCTTAGGAGCTATAAGCTACTTGCATGTTGGAACCAGCTCAGGGGGATCCAGATGAAAACCACGAACGGTTCTGGGTCATGGTTGGGTGGAACGTGGTAGTTCCCAAGTGATTCGGTTATCTATACAGAGGTCAAATCTGTCTATCAATTTTTTAATGCTGGGTAATTAAATGTGCAGGTTTTTAGCCATTGGAATAGCTTCACCTTACAGGTATGAGGTTCTTGATTTTTCCATTTCATTATCTAATATATTTCCTATTAAAATATCTAAGAGTTTATGTTATATTTTTAACCTAATTCGCAATCCACATTGCAGAATGAAAAAAGAGGAACGTGAAAGAGAAATATAAAGAAGATATGGGATTTCTACAATCTGCAATTTGCATTGTGGAATGCAGAAAGAAGAAAGTAGAAAGAAAAATATAAAGAAAATACGGGGTTTCAGAAATCCACAATCCGCATGCGGAATGCGGAAAGTGGAAAGTGGAAGAGAAAATATCAAAAAATATGGGATTTCCACAATCCGCAATCCGCATTGCGGAAGAGAAAATTCAGAAGGGTAAGATCATAAAAGAATTAAGTGATTTCCATAATCCGCATTGCGGAAGGGAATTTTGTATGCGAAAGGACTGTTGCAGAAACAATTAAGTGTAGGGAGGAATGTTAGAGGAAGAACATGGCCCATGACTTATGTAAAAGAAATTTTTATATATCTGTATTTTAGCAGGTTATATGGTATCAGAGATATATGTTTCAACCATGTCGCCTTTTGGGAACATCTCATTCTGCTGAATTATGAAAAGCTTTGTTCTAATCATAACAATTTGTGTTGGAATGTTTTGTGTACAAACATAATTGTTTTGTAACAAGATACAACAATGGCCTCACAAAGTGAGAATGCAAATCGACCTAAAGAGGGTGCACCATCACCACGCACCTTGCAACCAAAACAAGAACACTCTAAAGCCAGACAAGTTCTAGAAACAATGAGGAAAATGATCATAGAAATACGGAGCTTGAAAGTGGACAATGAGCAGCTAAAGAAGGCTTAGGAAAGGAAACAGGAGATTAATGAGATACTATTGAAAAGTCTACAAGAGAAGAATAATGGGGAAAAACCCTAAACAAATATTGGGAGGGACCCAGAAGTTCCAGAGAGTGCCGAAATAAAAGACAGTTCCTCCAATGGAACTCAAAAATCTGCAAATCGAGCCAAGTGGGTCGGTAAAAGGAAACTCGACCACTTGGAAGGAGAATTTAAAAAGATCAAGCCAACCAGCTTCAATGAGGAATCCAAGACCAGAGAAGAAGAAGAGGCTTGGCTGCTAGACATTTAGAAGTACTTTCAAATTTACAATTATTCTAGCAACATGAAGGTGAGAATGTACATCTACAATCTGAAGGGAAGGGCCATCATTTAGTGGCAAGATATGAATATTTCCCAGGGAATAAAAGAGAAGGACCTGGAATGGTCAGATTTCAAGAAATTCTTCAATAAGAAATACTTGTCAGAAGCTAGTATGAAAGAAAGACCAAGGAATTCTATGAGTTAAATCTTGGCCAAATGAATATAGAGGAATTCATTAGCAAATTTCTAAATTTGTTGCGGTTTGTTTCGTATATTAAAGAGGAAAATGTGAAAATACATAGGTTATTGAGTTATTTGCTGCAGTCTTATAAGGACCGGATTGAATTTGACAATCCCAAAACCTTGGAAGAATCCTTAAGAAAGGAAAGGCTATGTTTTGAACAGTACACACAGAGGAATGTCCTCTCCAAGGTCTGGAAGGGCAAAGAACATGAAAATTTCAACCAACGAAAGAAGGGCTTCCAACCCCCACCCTTTAGGAACATGCCAAGGAATCTGCAATGAAATTCCTACAGCAAAAAAGAAAAACTTCCACAAAAGGATTTTAAATCTGTGAACCTTGGACATAAGGGGACTTGGGAGCCCCTAAAGAAACCTTGAAGTGTTGGGAATTTGAAGAGCCCCACTTGTGAAGGATATTCCCCTGCCTCAATCAAACTAATAAGGTTGTTCACAACCTACAATAATCTTCCACTGTTGGGGAAGTTGGGAAAAGTTACCGCCAGATTAATGTAGCCCTAGAGAATCGACAAGCAAATTATCAATCTGCAATTGTGGAGATTGAAGGTAGTATTTCTATCCAAAGTTTTTATATACTAATTGATCCAGGGGATACCTTAAGTTACATCAATCCCAAGGTGGTGGAGGATTGCTAGCTTGACAAGGTAAGGCATGCAAAACCCTGGTCAGTCCAACTAGATACTGAAGCTAGGAGAAAGGTAACCGAGTTCATTATTGATTGTGAAGTTAAAATAAATTATGGATCATGTGAGTAGGATTAATATGAATGTTTTTCCTTTAGGTTCATATGATATGATTATTGGAATGGATTGGTTAGCAAAGTAAAAAGTAATATTCAAAATTGTTTTAATAAAACCTTTATTTATGTGACTGAGGATCAAATTGTTAGGAAGGTAGAAGGTGTCATTAAACCTGTCACCTTGAGGTGAATCTCTGCCATGCAAATGAAAAGATGTATGAGAAAGAATGTAAGCTATATGCAGTAAGGGCCACGAACCTGCTCCTTAATGAAGGTCAAACAAAGGAAAAAGATCACCTAGACTTAAGTAAGTTCATGGATGTGTTTCCAAAAGAGATACCACACTAGTACATTTCGATCCAAAATCCGACGGTTTTTTCCGACGGTGCGTGGATTTCTCTTTTTAAACTCACAAAAAATCACAAAGATTCTTTTTTTTTTATAAATATGGCCACAAGCGTCGGTTAAGCGACGGATTGTCTCATAACCATCTCATAACCGTCGCTTAACCGACGGCTTGTCTCATAACCGTCGCTTAACCGACGGCACACTAGTAAAAAAAAAATCGTTCAAACAAACAAAAAAAAGCGCCCAAAAGTCAAAAGTCACATAGGCGCCAAAGGATTCACCATTTTTCCCACACAGGGGAGGGAAAGTCCAGGTCCTGCCTCCAAATTGCTTCGCCTTGCATGAATGAGTGAGGATACCGTGAGAAGGTTGTCTATTTGGCCTACCTAATGGAAACACAGATCGCACAGCTCATGAACAGATCGCACAGCTCAACAGATCGCAGAGCACGTTGGTCAAAAAGGTCATTAAAAAACCAAAGGCGCGCGGGAACCATCCATTTTCTCACTGTCTTGGCTTTGGTTTCTCAGAAGCAAGATTCGGAGAGAGTGGAGCAGAGTAGCTCCCAATAATCAGAATGACCTCACCTCGAGTTGCATTCTGTTACTTTTCTAACTTAGCGCTCTATAAAGTTTATTCCAATAGCAGCTTGGTTCATACTCTGCAAAATAAAATTTCACGGATCGCATGGATAGATTTCAGGGTTTTTGAAGTTTCTTGTATTGTATGGCTTCAATTGTTCCAATGGATTTGCGATTTTTATGGTTCTTGTTATATAATGGTAGAAGTGTCTCAGACTAAATGTTAAGTTAAGACTAGTTTATCAACATATTTAGTAATTGGAGCAAGTTAAATGTAGACAAGTTCATTTTTTTCAGGGCTTCCGGGACAAGGCCTAATTTTTTTTTATTTCGAGATTCAGAAGATAAATGGGGCAAAATTATATGGTCATTGATGTACAAATCAGTAACCTCCTGGCGATTAGGTGTTGGAACGCTTCCGAAGACGACTGTATTTAATACAATGCACAATGCTTGCCATTCAGAGACCCTGAAACCCCCTTGCACATCGTGGGATCATCAAAACAGTAATGTTTTGCATAAATGCCATCAAAATGCATGCGGGCACTTCTCTGGCTATATACACGGTTAGTACAATCACACTTAGCCTCTGGCTGTATGGAAACATTTTCTTTATTTTACATTTCTCGATAATAATAACAAGACTAATTGCATTCCCTATGTGCATAATCATACAGAGACATCTCCTTTTAGCAGACTTCCATGACGAAGAATTTTCACCTTTCAACAATAGAAACTATGCTTATTCATTTAGCAAGTAGCGATGGAATTGGCAATGGGCATGTTACAATGGCTTTGCAGAATTCTGGATTCTACTCTTAGAACTTAGAACTGATGTATATTCCCTGGCCTG
>LPNX010032438.1:0-18242 GCA_001517045.1 Pseudotsuga menziesii
CATCCACCATGAATATGTCTCTTTGAGTCTAAGTCTTAAGTCGATGTTGAGAGCATCTTTCAGTTAAGTCATGACAAGTCGAGTTGTCTTCCCATGCTTTGGTCTCGTGGAGTTTTGAGTTAGTTAACTAAAGATCTAAATTAATTTACAATTAATTATTTTAGTTAACTAAAGTAAGTCTAGTGGAGTTTTTAAGTTAGTTAACTAAAGAAAATTCCAGATCTAATTTAACTTTCAGTTATCTATTTTAGTTAACTAAAGTATCTTTTCAGTTAACTGCCTAATCTATTTTTAGAACTCAAAGACTCTTTCAGTTGAGAACTGAAGTAACTTTCAGTTAGCTTTCCGTGTACTTGTCTTTCAGTTACGAACTCAAAGTTTCTGCCAGTTGTAAACTCGAGTATCTAATTTTAGATTTAGTTTGATTCATGTGTCTTTCCACGCACCCAAGTTAGCTGCGTCAATCTAAAAGAATAATTAAAGTTTTTTTTAAGTCTCAAGTTAAGTCAAAGTTGCATATCGAGTCCTCTTGGAATTTGTGCCTATAAATTAATCTCACCTGCTGTCTATTAAAATATATAATCATTCTCACAGTTTTGAGAGACGGAGGGCAGTGTAGTAAAACTTTTCTATTGCTGAATTTACACAGCAAAGAGAGGGCAGCAGTTTGTCTTGCTGGTTCGTTTTACACAGTCTACGGGGCAGCAAAGTATTTTATTGACTTGCTGATTTATAATAGCAGTAAGAGGGCAGCGAAGTAACTTGGTGTCTGGTTGGTCTTACAGTCACTCTCTCAAGCATATTTCATAGTGGAAAGTTTGTATTTCGATCTTACATATTATTTACAATAAAGGAAGATTGTTTGCTAGAGTTTTGATCCCATATTGGGTTTCTCCAGGGTAAATTCTTGTGCATGTGTGAGATCTTATTTGTGTACTTCTTCTACTGCTGGTTATCATTTCAAGTGTTCATCTATCTGTTGATTTAAAGATCTAAGTTTTGTTTAAAGTGGAAGAAAAGTAAAAGAACAGTAAACACTTGGCTCGAATATATATATGCTTGAAAATCTAACACTAGGGACCCTCCAAAAATGACAAGGATGATCCTCCGCTGTATGCAGGGTTGATTACAACAACGAATAAAATTAAGCTCTTTAATGTTTGTTGTTATGCTTTTATGTGCCTTAATGGCTTTCTGTTTGGGGACACAACTTATATGTTGTATGGCCAAGTGGCACTATATTTATGTTGGATGATCTAGGGCAATTTTTCTAGCATTCATTGTTTTTAAATCAACTATACTCTTACTTGTGGTGGTCATCTACATGGCCCTTTTTTTGGTAAAAATGCTTTTTAGTAAAAATGCCTTGTATATACATATTTTGCACATATTTATCATCAAGGGTATCATATTTCTCATAAAAAACAAGAAGCAATTCATGAGATTGAATGAGTTGGAGCGATTTTTCTTTAAATTGTATTCAATAGTTGCTATGCAAAGGATATCGTTTTGTACTTAAGTTACTTTTGGTATCATCGTCCACAGTCAACTTCATGGTTATCACAGTCATTCATTTTCTTTTTGTAATTCTTCTTGCATATCATCATTATCAGTTTGATTTCCAAAGCCCTCTATGAGATGACATTTGTTTGTCTTATGTGTTATTTAATAGAGTGAAGGACCAAGGAAGTTGATTCCACTTGGCACTATTCCATTGGCTACGATTGAGAAGTTTAGCAAACAGGTCGGTGTAGTTAATCTATTATGATTTAGCATTATGTTGGTTGTGCATGAAGTGTTGTCTTCTTTCATCATGCATTTATTGATCATTATAATCAGGGAGTGCTATTGTGTTTCTGGGGATTTATTGTACACAGCCTTGTGATATATTTCATGTATACATATATCTGTTTGTGTACATATATAAGAGAGTTAATGTATAAATACAGTTAGATTCCTATTCATGTGTGTAGAAACATATCTCATCATATATGCATACATATTGATTCACAAACATACATTAGAGTCAATGTTCAACTAAATTTTTGGTATGTGGAAACGCATGTTTGCATACAGGGTGAGTTTGGGGAGATCCCCAAAATTTGATGAGATGTTATTGTACGTCTGGGGTATGCCTAACCATAAGGCACCCTTCACCGATTATAGAGAAAATGTATATATGCAGAATTTTGAAAATTTCTAGAACATTAGGCTTTTCTAAATCACTGGTTAATGACTCACAAATAATTTAAATTTGAAGTTAAGATAATAAGATATGATTTTATTAATGTTTGTTATCACTCAAAAATTAAAATTGTCCCTTGCAGAATTAGCCCCAAGAGAGTTGAATAGCTAGGGAAAAGGTGCCTCTGTAATTGACACAATGCCTCTTGCTTCCAAGTACCCTATGAAAGTTTGTATCTTAAATTTTGATTTTTAAAAGTAGTCTTAGATAACTTGGGTGATGGACCATAGAATTGAGGAAAACAAGAGGAATATCTATAAAGAAATCACAAGATCGAATCCTACAGATATATGAATGTAAAATCTTAATCTAAAGCAGTAGAGAGCAGTCATATAAACACATTCCCATTCAACAAACATTCACTGCAAACCAAAGATGGATAATTTCTTTCTTCATCCATTTAAAGCTGCTTAGCCAAGTACAAGGTCAAGGTCTTGTTGAGGCCTGGAAAATCGCAGGTAACAACAGTTAGGGATTCTCCTCAATAAATGTTCCCAACTAGCCCGTTACTGTTTGGTATGGGGAATCCGTCCGGTTTATGGTCCGGCTACCGTAGGTCAAGTAACAAATTAAAATGTTTTACCGGTTACGGCCCGGTCCACCGTGTATATTTTTAGTTTTTTTGTTTTGTTTTGTTTAAGTATGATGTGCAAGTGCCTATCTAAAAATGCAGATTGATAGAGATAACGAGGAGTGTCACAATGTGATGGCAGGTTTTTACCTCTCGTCTTAACTCTCTCGCATCTAAATCACACACAGCAAGAAACTGAATTTAACTAACTAACCTATCCCTAGGGAGCAAAATTATCAGTTACCAATGAATAATGTATTTCTGCGCACGCATTAAGAAAAATTACAGACAGCTGTTACTTATTTCAGAACACATGAACATTAATATAAATATGAACAACAAGATAGCTTATTGTTTATGACAACCTTCATTACTCACAGTGGAAATTTCACAGAATAAACTGGAGTGCATTCATAACATGGAAAGAAAATCATTGAGTTAGAACGATCTCACAGTTAATGGACGTAAGCTGAAAATGAAATAGTTCACATTCAATCGATCCATAGCGAAAACATTTGAAACATTCCACCAAGCTTTCTCCAGCAAGAAACTTGTAATTCTTTATTGCAAAAGGAAATAGTTCTTCATACAATATACTTTCACAAATGATCTGGGAAAAAGTCCTGTCTCCTACATCTAAACTCTCCTTTATTTATACAAAAAAGTAAAACCTTTGGGCTGCCCCTCGATTACCTTTGGGCTTCCTCAACCTTTCAGTTCCAAAATTTTGTCTTGTAGTATGTGCTCATAATTTATACAATATGTTACATTTTAAATTAAAATTTAAGAGCACTTTATGAAGAGGGACCAGCTTGGTCGCTGATGAACTTTTTCCAAGCCTGGGCCTTTGCTGCTATCGATCTGCTCAGTAATCTGTTGGTCTTTTTGAGATACTGTTAATCGTAGACCCTCACTTTCTTCTTCTCTTTTCTTTATCTCTGCTTCTTTCTTGCTGCTTCTTCATTCTTCAGCCAACTCTCTGTCATAAACATAGCATGTTCTTAGGCCATTAAGCTTTTACCAAAATAACAAAAACTGTATCAAGCTATTTACCTCCTCCATATGCATTCTGTAAAAATAAACTATACACAGTATTAATGCATGAAAAGAAAAATGACATGGCAAAGAAAATCTTGCAAATTTGTGTCTTAAAACCCTCTAAGTCCACTGTCTGTAATCAAAATTACAACCTCGATAGAACAGACTCCTCATGAACCACATTGCCGCTACACTAGACTCTGTACTGTGCTCCTCATCGTGGAAAAAAACCCTAACTGGACCAAAATGCGTATATAATCCCCTGGTGAAAAAGACGGCAGGAAAAAAAAACCCCTATCTGCAGTTGGTAGCTCTAAACATCGGGAGAATACTTTGATAGGTAGCCGCAACGGCGGGCAACAAACCAACTATGAGCTCCGTGGATCATAAAACCGTCGGTGATCGGAAGCTCTAAGCACTATGCGTTGGTGACTCAAACCTCAACACTTCCGTAGTGTCGGCGATCCCGAGCACTAAATGCCACCGATAGTTATGCGTCGGCGATCGAAACTACTAACCACTAATGCGTCGGACATATCTGATCGACAACCGCAACGGCAGACTCACAAACTATGGTTCCGCGACAAAATACAATCCTTCAGCGATCGGAAGGACTAAATGCTACAGGTCGAAACTTTAAATCTGAACGCCTCCGCAGTGTCGGCAATGCAAAGGACAAAACCTCCGATCAAAGTCAAAAAACGTTCCGACAGTGATAAACAAAATCACCGACAGTCAAAATAAAAAGTTTAAACAATGAAACGAAAAGGAGATAAAACACGCATCGGCGAGAAACGAGACTGTCCATCAAGACGATCACTGCTTGCCATTTGAAACGTCGGTGGTATAAAGGACTAATGCCCCGACTCCTTCGTCAAACGCTTTCCTACAACGATAAAATCATCGGGAAAGCAAACGTTAAGCTTTGAAAAATAAACAAAACTCCATAGTCTTTTATGCATTGGCTAAACAAATGGCAATACTAGCTCATTTAAATCTCGAAACAAAGGAAAAACAGTTGACCATACTTTTGACTTCAAAAGATCAAAGTTTATAGCAGAGGAATGACAGATCTCAGGAAACCAAACAATCCCAGGTTAGATAAAATCAAAAGGAGGGTCCAAATTTTTTTAGAAATTTGGAAAAAAATGTTGCAGCTACAACAGGTCTGTTAAAATTCAGATTATCAATACTTTTAACTGTTGAATTTTAGCATTAGCATGAATACTTTTTAAAATTTGCAGACTACATAAACAAATGACTGGTGCAGCAAATCACATCAACACACTGAACACAAGAGTTTTTCACTGGGGAAACCTTTAAAGGACAAAAACCCCAAAAGCATTAGTAGTTCATTTGGTAAATGAGATGACTGAGTTCTTCAAAAAATTCTCAAACCCTAACTGTTAGATTTTTATCATTTAAGCAATATGATCTCATGATCTTATTTGAGAGAATAACATGCACAACAATAATCACAAGAGACAATAGACACAAGAGATTTTCCTCGAGGAAACCATAAAGGAGAAAACCCCGCAACTTCCTCAGAGATAGAATGAGCACCAATAGCAGCAGTAAAACTCAAAGATAGAAAATATGATCTCCCACAACTGTTCTCTCTCTCTCACTTGAGAGAGCTTCTTCTCTCTCACTCATGCGCCCCAGTGAGTGAGTGTGTGTGTATGATAAATAGAGAGGCTCATTCTTTATTTATATTCTTTCGTTCACTTAATGTCCACTCCAACAAATCGGCCTCACTTAACAATTACTTACCAGGGTTGACTTCTCTAGGGGAGTCTAATAACCCTAGTGCCCCACAACTGTGGGGACTTTGCCCTTCGATGAAAAAGAAGGGTTAACGTTAACTCAATTGTGGGGACTATTGCCTCGACTTACAATGGGAGGGTTAACTTCAATGACTTTACATGACTTGTTTACATTACAGATACTTTCCGATAGGAACATCGGGGTACAATACATAAGATGTACAAATGAATACATTCTGAAGTTACAAATACATCAACACTCCCTCTTAACTAGGAAGGTATTCTCTCGACACAATTTATCAGCACAAGTCTCTGTATCATCTGGATCATCATTAAGTCATCTTCATCAAGTTAGGATCATCACTGGATCATCATCAAGTCTAGATCATCACTGGATCATCACTTGATCTAGATCGTCACTGGATCATCACTTGATCTGGATCGTCATCATCACTGGTTCTATCTCAATTCTCCTTGTCATAGGAAGTTCTACAGAGCCAGCCCTTTTCATGCTGGTTGTAGGCCTAGCCTTCATGTAGGTCTTCATCGTCTTCAACACTTATATTTGACCATGGAATGAACCATGTCAGAAAGGCCCGCCTAGCACTTACATCTGACCATGGGAGGAACACATCCAAGAACCATGTCAGAAAGGCACGCCCAACACTCAGATCTGACCATTGGAGGAACACATCCAAAGCCCATGTCAGAAAGGCCCAACACTCACATCCGACCTCATCTTGTCAGAAAGGCTCTGCACTTACATTCGACCTCATCATGTCAGAAAGGCTTTGCACTTACATCCGACCTCATCATGTCAGAAAAGCGCTGCACTTACATTCGACCTCATCATGTCAGAAAGGCTCTGCACTTACATCTGACCTCATCATGTTAGAAAGGCACTGCACTTACATCCGATCATGTGGGAACACATCCTTCAATCACATCAGAATGGCTCTGCATTGATCATTGTCCCAGGGAGATTCCATCCGCATTCTGCCACACCTCCATGCCTAGAAAGTAGTGCATCATATCCAAGTCCTTCATCTCGAACTTGGCAGCAAGTCTCCTTCTTGCAACTTTAATGAGTTCCTCTTTTCTGTCAGGAACAAGTCATCGACATATAACATGAGCATCATTGGTCTTTCGCCTTCAACCTTGAAGTAAAGGTTGGAATCCGTTCTACTCTCAGTAAATTCTAGAGTTATCAGTAATTTGTCCATCTTGTCGTACCATGTCGAACCTCAGGATCTTCTGCAGTCACTCCCTCTGAAGCGGAGCATCATTCTCCCTCTGTCTTTCATACTTTATGCACGGAAACATTCTGTACTGGAGTGACAAGTAGCTTCCTCTGCTACTAATATTCTATGCATCCATCTAGGGTCACTGGATACCAAGATCCTCTATCTTGAACCTTTTCAAAAGTTCTTGTTGCACCCATATGTGAGCTTGTCATCCTCTATAGGCTTTCATTTTCAACCTTGTAGCAAAGGTTAAGATCTTCATCACTCTAGGTGATATTCAAGCTCCTCATGTATGTGTTATCCCATGGGTGTCTTCTGAGCTCGCACAAGGCCTTCTTTAATTTGCACACATGAGTTTGCCTATCATGTGTCTTAACTTCCAATGGCTGCAAATGTCTCTTCGTAGTTTATGCCTTCTTTCCGTGAGAATCCTCGTGCTACGAATCTTGCCTTGTATCCCACGATGTTTCCATCTACTGCATGATGGAACTACGAACTTCCCTTCAGGTCTCGATACTAGACATCATTCTTCTTGAACTGGTACTCTCCTTCCTTTTTTTCTTGGCTACTTCTTCATAGTTGGAAGGCTCTGCATCAATGATGTCGCTCAATAGTGTCGCATAACTGCATTGTGTCTGAGATTTCTTCTTTCTTTGAAAGTATTGTCATATTATTCTTCATCTTGGATTCTTTCTTGAACTGTCGTCACTTGTTCTTCGGAACAAGTGTCATCCTTCTTTTCTTGTAGGTGATTGTACGCGATATTTCCTACAAGTCAAATGCATCAGTTGTATGGTTAGAAACATTTCATAATGCATATTCAGAATGGTAAATTCTTATGCATAGATATATGATCATGCAACTATTTTAGCCAATACAACATTCATCCATATCTCACGAAAACTTTCTAGATGCCTTCCATCTCTACCAAGACAACATTGAGATTGTGCACTAATCCAATATGTCAGCAAAGAGGTTTCATTCTAGATAAGTAGCAATGGAGAGTTGTATGGCACCATGAGCTACTTACCCATCACATGCATATTAGTAGTATACTGTCATTAATGCAAACATTCTATCATGCATAACACATCAAATGAATATAAACAAGTGCATAACAAAACAATATCATGAAATGACAATTGAATACTTATCTTTATTTGTTTCGTGGGTAGACTCCTTCTTTCAGCTTCATCATCTTTTTCATTCATAACAATATCATTTCTTATCCAAATGCTAAGATGGATAAGAGGTTCTTCAAGAGGTGAGTTCTTCGTATTCCTCATCGCTTGAGGGATCTTCTTTGGATGGTGAGAGTTTGATCTTCAATTGCTCCCATCTTCTTTTCTCTCATTATGAGTCGAGCTTCTTCTTGTGTGTGGTCTTCCCAGAGTTTGCTGAAAGTAATCACTTCCTTCTGGCACACATTCCTCGAATGAATGAATCCCATGATCTTGGGAGGCCATTCAAGGTGGTTATCACAACTTATGCATTCTCCACTTCTTCTTTTGGTGCTTTGTCATGTTCTCGTGCCTTCGACCGGCGAAGAGGACGCGACCCGTGACTTAAACCACTCGGGCTAAAAGCCCACGAACATGGACATGCATAAAATTTACTGAAACGAAATGCTGAAACAGAACCTTTAACTAAAACATGCACATATGCAATTTAATCATCATACACAGCGGAAACCAACAGCATTCATACATGCATGCATTCAACATGTTCATTTCATATCATTAATAGTCAACATGGTTGCAGAAGTAAAAATGGACAAGATTACTTATCTTATGATGAATTCGTTCCGCAACCAGCTACGTCGCTGCAACGTTCCACCCAACCATAGGCCAGCGTGCTCCTTAATCTCTCAGCAACGCCGCCACCCCCGAGCTGGGCATGATTCTCCAAGGAATAAGGGAACAAGCAGGCTTACACATAGCCAAGGATACCCAAAACGTAGCCAAGCCAACACAGTTGGGTTTATCAGGCCATCAGGGAGTTGGGAAAGGCTAAATGCTAAGCTGGTGAGCCCATTACAGAGCTAAGAACACCTACACTAGAACCAGCCTGACCTCTAAGACACCCAAACACACTCAACACAAGGAATCAGTCCCCTCCTGCTAAACAGTCCCTCAGGCCCTGCATTCCCTTCCAGTGCTATTCAGGGGTGATGGAGAAGAAGGCTAGCCCTCTAGCTCTGTCTGTGTGGTTTCCAGCCACCAGGTTTATCAAGCAAAACCAAGCCCCCATCCCTGCTCCCAACACAGTCCGAAGACCAACCATTGCACTCCGACAATTAATTCAGCTGTCACAGCTTAAACAGGGAAACAATTCATGAGTCATTCTTGGCCCTATCGTGGCCAAAATGACTCTCCAGCGAATTTACAACAGTTCCCAAACACAACAGCAAACACAATTCCAACAGGGGGAAACCAGCAGTCCGTCCAGGGCAAGGAAGCAAGCGGAAAAGGAATTGCACAGGCCGCCACCCAGTTCTTAAGCGTGAAATGACTTCCTACAGGAAATCGTGGGTGACAGAGACCAAACAGCTCCCAATTTCCTGCGTGAATGACAACCGCCCAGAGCCCAGTGCGTGAGAGGAAATCCACACTGAAACCCAAATGCAGGTCAAGAGCACCCGATTCCACGCTATGGGAAAAACGTAAATGACAGTAGAGACGCCCCCAATCCTTCTCCGGGCTGCGTGAGACCAAAACCGCAAGGAGCCTGTGCGTGAGGATGAACAGGCTACAGGGAGGACGCGAATTGGAAGTGCGTGGGTGTTCGGCACAGACATGGAGAAGAGAGATCCCTGCGTGAGTGATGGCAGTCGTTTTTCCCAGCCATAGTGAAGTCAACCAGGGTGGAGTGTGCGTGTGGGTGAGGACTGACAGTCCTGCCACCCCACTCCCCAAAGATCATAACTGCCTCAACCACCAGCAGCCTTTCTTAATGAAAGTGGTTGGAATAAAGTAAGGTAAGAAGACACATGGATTTTCACCCCATTGGCCAAAGTTGGACAAATTCCCCCACATCCTCATCCTTGGGAAAATCATGCCCCTTTCTCATTTTAGTTGCCGCGATCGTAGCTGGTCGGATTCATTTAATTAATTATAGATGCGTATTTACATGATGACCAACATAATGTATGCCGCATGCCCCGATATGCCATCGGTGACAATTTTAAATCCAAAACATAGCATAACCGACCAATGGTGGGGCCTTGGTCTTTAGCTCCACACCATGATCATTTACAATATATACATCATCATATACATTTAATGCAACGGGGTCAAAACTGGGGTGTTACATGCTTCATGTTGTTCTTTGATTTGAGAGACCCTTGTAAAGTATGACTGTATGGTCTCTGCAGTCTGGATCTTCACATTTTTCAATTGGTTTCTTAAAGTCATCTTCCGATTTATGTTCTTCCCTTCAAATAGCTTGGTCAAGAAATCAAACATCTCTTTCGGTGTCTTTAGGGAAGACACTTGTGGTGTAAGGTGATCCGTGATTGAATCAACAATGATCTTCTTGGCCTTGACCAAGTTCTTCTTGTGTAAGGCTTTTAGCCTCATCTCCCTCTAGAACTGGAACTTCTCCACTTATGTAGGTGTCCAATTCATTTTCTTCAAGAACTAGTGAGATCCTATACTTCCATGCTTGGAAGTTGTCAGCCTCACCAAGCTTGTCATCAAGCTGGTGTGATACGTCATTTTGAAATGAGAACCTGAACTATAAATAGCAAAAGATTAGATCTTACCAATTTGAGGTGTCCGTCCTGGTTTCGGAGCTAGTTGATCCAGGGTTTGTCAGAGAAACCATAATTTTAAAAATTTGTAATCTTTCAGATCTGATTGGATAGAAAGATAGACCTCTTCTAGGCGAGTTGTCCAATGTACTCATTTTCTGAAAACAGTGGAGGGAAGCTCCTGGAACAGGAAGCCCTAGTTTTCCAATTTCTTTTACAGAAATTCGTGATTCTGTTTCTGTGGTATCTTTGAAATTACTGCCCCTCTGTGTTTGAAATTTCGTACTGAGGTAGCCTCGTCTGTCCTTGTTCCAACACCACAGGTTTCATCAGAATTGGTTTCACCAATTGGGACTTATGAGATTTTTTCCAAGGTGACCTGTTTCAGGACTGTTTAGCATAGCAAACTTGTATGGACTGCCACGTGTCACTGTTTCATCATCAGGGTCTGAAACTTTTACCACAGAAAGTACAGTCCGTGCCCTATTTGGAACATCTTGCGAAATTCCATTTGGACCTTTGTAGCCCAACATATAGCAATTCTCCCTAGGTGTCCTGTGTAGGGATGAATCCTGGAAGAGGCTGGAACCCTGAATTGGAGGAATCATATCTCCCAGAATATAGCGAATTTGAGGCTGAAACTTTAACAGTGTACATTAGGAATTTATCTTCGGACTGTGAAAGTTTCGGCTCCTGAGGCTTCTCCAATCTCGAGATATAGCGAATCTACCAAAACTACTAGTTTTAGTATTTTAGGGTTTTTTCGGCCCGGGGTCAAATTAGGGTTTGACTTTCCCGGAGTTTTACCCAACCAAAAGTCTCGACCAAGGTCTCTAAACTTTGATTTTGAGGAGGAGAGCAATCCTAGCCTGGGCTCACTCAAAAATTCCTCTTCAGTGAAAAGCCCTAATTTCCCGTAGCACAAACTGAAAATGCCCGAAATCAAATTCTGCTTTGACAGAAAGATGCGCCCTTCAATGGAGGTTCAGCCTAGCCTTCTTTTGTGATGGATTGTGGAGAGAAACCCAAAAAGTAAGAAGCCATAGCTTCTACAGCTGCACAGTGTCTTCTTCTCAGGTTAGCTCTGATACCATGTTAGATTTTTATCATTCAAGCAATATGATCTTAGGATCTTATCTGAGAGAATAACATGCACAACAATAATCACAAGAGACAATAGACACAACAGTTTTTCCTTGGGGAAACCATAAAGGAGAAAACCTCGCAACTTCCTTAGAGATAGAATGAGCATCAATAGCAGCAAGAAAACCCAAAGACAAAAAAGATGATCTCCCACAGCTGTTCTCTCTCTCTCACTTGAGAGAGCTTCTTCTCTCTCACTCATGCGCCCCAATGAGTGAGTGTGTCTGTATGATAAATAGAGAGGCTCACCCTCTATTTATATTCTTTTGTTCACTTAATGTCCACTCCAACAAGTCGGCCTCACTTAACAATTACTTACCAAGGCCGACTTCTCTAGGAGAGTCTAATAACCCTAGTGCCCCACAACTGTGGTGACTTTGCCCTTCGATCAACAAGGAGGGTTAACCTTAACTCAATTGTGGGGACCATTGCCTCGACTTACAATGGAGGGTTAACCTCAATGACTTTACATGACTTGTTTACATTACAGATACTTCTCGATAGGAACATTGGGGTACAATACATAAGATATTCAAATGAATACATTCCGAAGTTACAAATACATCAACACTAACTGGGTTTGTACCACAAATCCACAATTACATAGAAGATAATCTTTACACAGAAAAATGCCAAAATTAAGCTTTTACCAAATTAAGGTTTCCTGCCCAAATTTTCTCTCTCCTGCCCAGATGTCTGTCCGTACTACTCGGATGCCCTAACTGCCTGCCCGAACCTGTCTGAACTATGCCTGGATTCTTTTGCTGCTGCTCGAGCCTGCTCAGACGTTTTGCTACCCCTGCCCTGATCTGCCCACACTCTGCTGCTCAACTCAGATCTGCCCTACTGCCCGGAGGGCCTGTCTGCTTGCCAGGTATGCTTCCCGGAGGGCCTGTCTACCTTCCCAGGTTCTAACCAAGCCCTATCTGGGTGCCCGAGACACCTGTTGCCGGGTCTGAGGTCTGATAGACCTTGGGGGTCTTTGCCTGAGCCCTCAAAGGGCTGCTCGGAAGGCAACCTGTTGCTGCCGTAGGCTAAGGGTAGCCTGCCCAAGCCTTACGGGCCTGCTGTGAGTGTAGAGGAGGGTTGCGCAGATGAGTATATAGCCTGCCCGTGAAGTGAAAGCCTACCAGTGAGGAGAATAGAAGGCTGCCGTGAGGAGAGTAGAAGCCTAGGGTTAAACCCTAGTTGATGAAGAAGGTAAAAGGTTGCTGCAAGAGATCATCCCAAACCCTAGCTTAGGGTTTACTGAACAAGTGTGGATGCCCTAGCTAGACTCATCCATGCTAGGGAAAAACCACCAAACCTCCTTCTCTTCAAATGACCAACGAATTATTCTGTTAGAGCAACTGCACTTGTGAGAGCAAAGTGTGTGTTGAGTCTCCTGTGAGTGGACCAAAACTCAAAAGAACAAAATATTATTATTTTATTCTTTTCTCACTTTGACTTTTACCTTTAGTGTTGCTAAAGGTCTTTTTGCACTTTCACTTTGACACCTTAGTGGTACTAAGGGTCCTTATGTATTTTAGACTTTTCCTTTAGCCTTCTTCAAGTGCCCTGTGGTCAAAGCAAGTGGTTAAGTTGGTCCTTCATCCCCACTCAAAGTACATCATGATAAACAGAGAGAATTACTAATGCTTTTATCTCACACTTTGTGTGACACCAAGATCAGATACTAAGGTGTCTTAACCAAGGGTAGCTAAGCCTTGGAGAAGATCACAAAGCCCACTGATTGAGGGTTAGAGTGTCACACATGCCTAGACACGGTCTTGGGATTATTGTGTCTTCCTGGTAACAGACCAGGTGCCTGAGCCATAGGCTGCATAATTTGACACAAGGTCAAATACTTGGTAACAGACCAAGTGCCTCCTTTCTCCCGGATAATGGCCCCTAGTCTTGGACTAGGTTAAATTCTTGGTAACTGACCAGGTGCCTCCATTCAAAGAATGGCCACTCAGCTCTAGGCTGAGTCCCCAGTGCTAGACTAGTTCCACATCTTGGTCCTGGACTAGATGTTACCATTCAACAGAATTGTCACTCAAGTCAAGGTTGAGTACCCCCAGTGCTGGATTGGTTCCATATCGTGGTCCCGGACCAGATATCCCCATTCAATAGAATGGTCACTCAACTCTGCCAGTGCTAGACTGGTTCTACACCCTAGTCCTGGACCAGGTGTCTCCATTCTCCTAAGAGAATGGCTCTCAATGCTGCTCAGAAAAATCAACACTAACCATAAGACCTAAGGGAGATACAAATTGCTCTAAGCTCCTTATACCGCACAACTCCTGGAGTTAAGATGGAAATCTACAGTAGAAGAGTGCTAAGGATTTGCTCTATGGGAAAAATCTGAACACTGCCTTGAGATTTGGACCTGAAAACAAGAAGAGATATGAATAGCAGAAAGGAGAAAACCCAAGAAACTGATGCTGTATGTCTTGCCTGGAGCCTCTTGTACAATGAAAGGCTCTCCCATTCAAGGCTGAGCTGAGATCTTTTCCATGAATAACCAATGACATGCAGTCTCTCCATTTTTTCTGTTGAATAATGTCACCCCTATATGCCTTCGAATCATCAGATGACCAAGCAAACACATCTCTGTATTCCTTGTTCAAATTTTGAATTTGTCTTCTTTCTTCTGCTGAGGTATTCTTCCCGATTATGATGAATTTAGGTTTTGCCTCTAACCCTATGTTTACTTCAATACAATCTCCAGGGTTTCTTCTATCTTTTGCTTATACATATCATGCCTATCAAAATCTTCTTCAAAGGAACTAAACCCTTAGGGATCTTATTATCCATTAGTTGCTAGATACTACCAATCTCCGCATTCTCCTCATCTTGGCTCTGCTTATTGACTACATGCTGCGATAATTCCTGCAAGTTGTTCACAAATTACAAACTGCGCATCATCATTGAATATTTGTCAGTGCTCAGAGTTATCCAGGATTGACTGACAGAAAATGATCTCCATCATACCCTCTCCCGCATAAAGTCTGTCACATGAACAGTGGAAGCAGCTACAACCAAAGCATTGGCTTGCACATTTTGATCCCTTTTGACTGCTTTGATAGAAAAGGCGTCAAATAGTTTAATAGCATCTCATACTGCGTGTCTGTAGGATACTGCATGTCTCTAGGGCTACAACCTATCATTTTCACTTCCAACTGATTTTTTACTTGTAGTACTTGTTTATGCACAACCTAGCAGCCCCAAGATTGGCAAGTGCAGTTGCTAAAGTTTAAACCGGCACAACTATGGATTCCCAACCCAACACCCAACATGTCACTACAGGAAGGGAATCCTCTTTTAGTTTTCCCAGGCCCAACAGTAAATGAGCCCAAACTAACCAAGGGAGAGACCCTAGCCAAGCGTTTTCTAAGGCTATAAAGATGATCTACCTAGCCCCAAATAACGGCTAAGCTGAATTTTTATATTAAATGCGCCTACTTAAGATATTCAATGTAATATAAAGACACAACTTCAGTATTCAGTAAAATCATCTTTCTTATTTTCTCCTCACCTTCTTGATTTGTATGGATGCTTACCCTAAATTTCTACCCTGCTCATGTTGAAAAATATGTTATTTTCTGGCAGTCTATTCTAGGCTAACTTGATAAATAGATGAAGATCAAATTTTGACATTAGTCTACCATTTTGTCATAGATTTGTATTATAAGTATGTAAGATTGAGTAATGCAAAGACAATTGACTTTGAAGAAGCAAATCTCCCACTTTCATCCTTATATTTTGTGCTCATAAAAAGGAAAAAAAAATGTTAACCATTACCCTTTTTGTTTGTAGCTATGGAGACTAGAAACATTCATGGTAAGCACAATCAATGTACACGCACTGGCCTTTATTTCAAGAAGCACTTTAGGAATTACACTATCATGAATGCTCGATGGAATTTGAGGACCACTTAAATCCCATACTTAATTATGATTTCTCAGCCCAAACTAATATTAGAAGTAGGTCCCCATATATGAATATCAATAGGATCTTTAGGTTTTGATGGTGCTTTTTGCACGAAAAATATTTGAATGGTTTAAATGTGCTAAGGTAAAATGTATAACCATTTTTGAAGGGAAAATGAGCTGTTGAAACTTTTGCAAGTTGTTTAACAATGGATTTTTTTTTTGAATAATTAACTACTAGGGCTCTATGCCTGCTGGGGTTTGAACTGAGGTCATCATCATGGCTACGCCTTGTCTCAATCATTACACCATAACCCAATGGACTTGAATATGTTGGTGCCTATAAAAGAGGTTGAGGGTTTTGTAGAATTGTAAATCGAAGAAATATGACAAATATGTTCTTCGAAAAGAACCTAAGATGTAATTGTGCTATCAGTTTACTTAGTTTTGAGCAAACTAAGCTGGTGTGTTTTATGTTTATTGCCAAAGAAAAAGATGATGGAGTCAGTTCGAGTTTTTCTTGTAATTAGCTGTAATGACACATGAATGTGACACAATATGATTTAGTCATCTTTAACTGTTTTTCAATTTAGATATTTAGAGGGAAATGTTCCTATCTTATTTCAATTTGAGACCATGTGTTTTGGAAGACATTTTTTATGGAAACAAGGAACCATCTTAACAATTTTGCAAGTTTATTGTGCTTAACCCTTGTGAACTCGAAATATAGCTCATATTGTTATGCTTTATGGTTGTTGCTAGGTGGCGCGGGTGACACCTATTTCACGTCAAGGGGATAGAACTCCTACACGACGTCTGCTTCAAGTTGTAGGTATGGTGATATAAATATGTCTTCAAGAAGTATGTAAGTTTCTATAGCTAATGAGTCTTCTGTAGTGGTAATAAGATTTGATTTCCTATGAAGTATTAATATTGAAAGATTTTATATAATCAATAGAAAAATATCTAATTATTGTCATGCTTCAAGAGCTCATGTGGTTTAGCTTCCTTGGAATTAAGAATTGTATGAAATATTCCCCTAGTTTTAATCTACATAGCTGCTTCATGCAATCTACATTTGAGTATTTTTGGATATAATCCATTGGGCTTTATAGATAGTTGTTTTAAAGCAAAAACATATGATATTGTAGGTTGTGCAATTGTTGTAGATTGCTTTGGACTTTGGAGATCGTTGATGATGTTTTCATGAATCATTTCACTCTATTGATAATACAAAATGCCTAGAATACCATCTTCTTCCATGCATAGATGTTACATTATGATTTAATCTATTATAAGGAGATAATGTTAAAGGGTTGTGTACACAAGTCAGAGAAATATCCAATTTTTTTTCATGCTTGAGTTATTTGCATAACAATTTATTTCTTGGACTTTCTACAATGTAACAATAATTCCCTAGTTTTCACTGTTATCTATTTGTGGATTGAGATTTGGAGGGAGATTCATAGCCAGTGATCTTGGGATATAATTTTGTGTCTCCAAGTATTGTACTTGAATCTTACTTGGCATCCTAGTGGTCCTACCTTGGACAACCATGTCATAACCAAATGTCCAAGTTGCTAGCCTAAATATCTCTATTTGTTTGGAAATATTTGAGTGTTCAAAAATAGTCAATACCATCCGCTGAACACATCAGAGGAATCCATCCATAATGTCAACGTCAAATCTAAAGCCACATGTGCAAGAGAATGTGGCATTGAGGTAGAGCCCTGCTGCATGGATGGGACAATGGAGAGTATTGTTTCATCGCTCATCAATTGGACTCCATATCTGGGCTCGATTGGTGAATCCCTCCTTCCCCTTGTCCTCATAGTACCAATAGATATCTTCCTTGGTCCTATCCATGGCCACATACAAGTAGCCCGTTACAGCGTGATTTAGCACTTAGGTGGAAAATTCCCAATCCAATAGTTCTATCAAGAGCAACTTTGGAAAGAAGCACCATTGTCACCACAGTGCTAATTTCTCAATTTCTGGCTAGCTCTAAAAGGCCATGTAAATTTTCCTTTAATATTCAACTAGGGCTAAACAGTGCATGCAAAATATCAACTCATAACCACACATGAATATCTTTTACAGTATGCAGCGGAATATAAAACTGAGAAATAACTCACAACATCACATCACAATATTGACACTATTATTTTGGGTATGAAACCCCCAGAAAAACCCAAGATGGGAAAACCAGTGCAACAGTCAGATATAGATTTTATTATGAGAAAATATGGAACTTTTACAATCATTGCAAATTCACCCAAACCTGGCGAATGCAGTACCCGGTAGAATCACTGGTCAAATCCCAACTAAACCTCAACACCCTCCTGTGTGAGTGTGCGACCCAGCTGTACGAAGCTCGATGATCCTGCTGCTCGCTCCTCTGTCTTCTCGACTAAATCCTCTGTCTGACTTTCTCTTCTTGCCTATTTCCTGTCTCTGTCGGAATACAAGTTTGTGTTCTCTCCACCAATTGATCTCTCTTTTATAACTTTAGGTAAAGCGAAAACCCTAATTTCACTTTCACTTTAACTAGTGGTAAAGCAAAAACCCTA
>LPNX010032438.1:23201-44018 GCA_001517045.1 Pseudotsuga menziesii
CCGGTGTAGCAGTCTGATATAGATTTTATTATGAGAAAATATGGAACTTTTACAATCACTGCAAATTCACCCAAACCTGGCGAATGCAGTACCCGGCAGAATCACTGGGCAAATCCTAGCTAAGCCTCAACACCCTCTTGTGTGAGTGTACGGCCCAATTGTACGAAGCTCGATGATCTTGTTGCTCGCTCCTTCGCCTTCTCGGCTAAATCCTTTGTCTGACTTTCTCTTCTTGTCTGTATCCTGTCTCCTTAGGAATACAAGTGTGTGTTCTCTCCACCATTTGATCTCTCTTTTATAACTATAGGTAAAGCGAAAACCCTAATTTCACTTTCACTTTAACTAGTGGTAAAGCAAAAACCCTAATTTCACTTTCACTTTAACTAGTGGTTCACTAAAGTTAATTTAGATCACTTTAATTTATTTTCCAAAGTAAACTTAGGAAAAGTAAATTAAATACAACTAGTTTCCTATTTTAAGTCTTCTGCATGCAGTTCCTTGTTGCTACTAGTTTAACAGGGCAAGGGAGGCTTTCCTATAGTTTCAATTGGATTTAGTTTAGAGAGAGATAAGAGAAATGAGATCAACTTAATTGTGATATGGACTTAGTTGATTTCACAAATAAGCATTTAACCATTCAAGATATTCAATATTCAATAAATCAAATACTTAGAAAATATTTTCTCAAGAGTATGAAATAACATGAACCATAAAATTTAACCATAAAACATTAAGAATCATAAGCCTTATACATTCACCGAACCAAGAAAGAAGAATAATTTCATGAGCTTTATGCAAAAACGATAGCATTTGACAGTAATTTGCATAAAAGAAATTCACAAAAATTATTATCACTTAGTTAAGGATTATTTGTATCATTTGTAGTTAATAATCCAACCAAATGCAAATTTCCAGAAATTTATAATAAAGTCACTTAGCCAACACAAGATAGAGTTATTGATCACATTTAACCAAATAGACCTCAAATATTCTTGTTGTTATTATGCATTATTCAATGTGACAACATATTGCAAAAAATTCTAGAATTCAAATATAGCCAATTAATCAATATCCAAAGGTGTAGCAAGTAAAATCAATATTTAACCAAACACAATTTTTCCAGAATTTGTTGGTTGCTGTCCCACGTGATTTTGCAGTAAATGAAATGGCAAGAAAAATCAAATAAAACTCAGATTTAACTAGGAAATCAAGTGCAGAAATTTTTAGGTGCCCGAAGCTGAATTTTAGAGTGCTAGATTGGCCTTTAAAATTTTCCAGAAAAGATATTTGCTATAATATTTTCTCGAATTTAAAATCTGCAATTTGCAGCCAATAAAAACTGCTAAAAATGGTAAAAAGTTCAAGATCTATCACCCATAAATTTTAGTAGTTAGATCTAGCATAGAACACTTGAAAAATATATGGAAAATTATAAATTTTAGGGCTGTTTTTCAGTAAATAAAATGCAAAAAATTAAATTAATTAATAGAAAATTAATATAAGTAAATCTAACCCAAGGAAATTAGCCAAACTATTTCTAAAAATAAGAAAATATTTATTTCGAAGTTTTTGAGATTAGATCTACCCCAGAAATTACTTCAAACTAGTCTAGAAAAAATAAAATAAATATTTTTGGAGTAAGATCTACCCCAAATCTACCTTAAAATGCAAGAAAATTAAGATGTTTTGGTAATTTTTTTGGTTGAAGAATTTAGAGAGGTGACTAGTGCCTTCAAACCTTTGGGCTATGAGATCTTGGGATCGAATCCTCCTAGTGCCCTTGTATGTAAATGCTTGGCTGGAATCTCTGCAAGGAACAAGACAAATTCCTATCATAAACTATTGAACCTCCATGCAAATTTTCACCAAGAGAGGTCGACTTCTATGTCACACTCCTCTAACTTGTGCCCTATCTTGTACCCTACCTTGTGCTACTTGTTTTGTAGCCTCTCCTAAGATAGCCAAACCATAAACAAGCAACAAAACTAAGCCACGAAACAAAAAGGTTATTCTACTTGAGCAAATTTACCCTTGTAGTGAACTTGGACAATAAACCTTACAATGATAAAAATGACATGTTGATGTTACCTCAATAAGAAATCACCAAGTTGTGCCAAACATAGAGGAGGAAGCCCAATATACAATATCTTTGGATGCAAGATGATAGTATTTCTCTCCACTTCACAACAATGAGAATGAGAAGTGAGCTCTCTTATATAGGAAAAAAGCTCAACTTCCATTGTAACAAAAGAATAATAAAAGTGCCAAAACCCTAGAGCCATCCTAGGGATCTTTCAAAATACATAAAACAATGCCGAAATTCTCAAGGAGAGAGGGTGCCCCATCCAATCATGGTCAAAATGTGGTGAAAGGTACAATAGGTGGCCCATAAGAGAGGGCACTCCAACAAAATAGGGCCAAACCCTTACACGTGTAGCTGGAAGTGCAACTACAGCACAAATGATCTGTTCTCAGGGTCCAATTTAGCCACTAAGTATTTTCAAAGGCTCTGTGGTGGGAAGTGCAACTACAGCACAAGTTAATTAATCAGAAGGGACAACTAGTAAATGCAGGAAAAGAACTGTTACAGCAAGATAGCACATGCACGACAACCCCTCAAGCTTTTCTCTTCTAGAAAGACTAAATTAATTATTAAATATCTGGGTTTATTTCTAAATTCTCATATAATTCTGATGTTTCATCCTTAAAGGGGTTCACATTATTAATTATTAATTGTATTTATGTGTTGTGCTTCATCTCATTTATTCTAAAATTTAATTCACTTGCATTTCATTTTATTTTCTGGAATTAATTTACTTTCAAATTCTCCTCAGGTAAGGACATGCGGATAATTCTCTTTGGCTTTCGTCCACGAACTAAACAGGTTGGATATGTGATAGTTGAGTTATTTGAGGCTTGTGTTGTATATTATTTGGAATATAAATCTCAATGCTGTGTTCATTGTGCTGGCATTTCTTTTGGAATGATGCCATGTTTCTCAGATTTTTGATTTTATCATGGTTTTTAACTAAATATGTGCTTTCCTATGAAGAGAGGATATATTTTTGAACTAAATTGAATGTTTATTTGTCCTTGTAATTAACAATATTTAGAAAATTAATGTGGATACCTTATGCAGAGGAGAATAATTTTTGATGAATTGACAAGGCGTTTGAGGCCGTCAAGACTTTGGGATCTGTATGCATTCACCTGTGGGCCATCCAAGTTGAAAAATTCTGACCCAAGGATGCGGTTACATCAAGAGTATCTAAGGATTCTTGGAAAGACGAATCTGAGAAGGATAAGTAGCTTCCATAAAGACAAAAGCTTGCTGGCATCAAACAAGTGGTGGAGAATAACAGACGTAAATTCCAACTATACAGTGTGCTCAACATACCCATCTCTTTTTATAGCACCATTAAGTATCAGGTATGGTATGGATTAAATTGCAGTCGGTATAGAAGCATTTTAACACAGGCAGAATTGTATTTGATTTTACACTTAATTCTGCAATTAGGGTTGGCCTAATAATAAGTGAATTCAAATGGTTTTTCTTGTGTGGTTTCTGTAGTGATGAGGAGGTGTTGCAAGCTGCAACTTTTCGTGCACGGGGAAGATTACCTGTTATTACATGGTGCCATCCTGGTATGTGAATGTATGCCTTGTAAAAGAGGATTACTTTTTAGTATTTTCTGTATCAACAGGAAAATATATCACATGAAAGAATGCTGAAACATGATTCTTTATGGATGTGAGAACATGAATCCTTTTTCTGTTTGTATTGTTTTGTTCCATAAGTTTTTAAAGATTTATGCATGTGTGCCATATTTCAGAAAATGGAGCTGTACTGGCACGGTCATCGCAGCCATTGGTTGGGCTTATGATGAACACCAGAAGGTCACACACATTCTTATCTCTTTTTCTTCCTCTCTACTTTTTATGTATTTTTTTTGGTGCATGCCTTGAAGATCTAGTGGTAGGTGAAGTGGTGGTGGCTAGTTTTAAACTACAGTTTGGGTGCTGGAATATTTAAATTGGTATGCTGTGTTGAAGGTTGAATGTGTGTATGTACTAGAAGTTAGTATTAACACTTCTCTTTGTGAAATTTGTTGGCAGCAATGCTGATGAAAAACTTGTTGCAGCACTCTGCTCTCGACCTCCAGGCAACAAGGGTCAACGCAGGTATAGTTGTTCATCAGAATGCTTTTTTTGTGTGGAGACATTAAGTTCTTTCTCTGAAAGGCTTTCTTTATCTAACAAAAAATTGTGAATGGTATTCAACTGACATACTAGGATGGTGTTTTTAAACTTGTGCTGATACATCTCCATTTTAATGTCTTGACTCTTCAACATTCTATATTTCTTTGCATCTTTGGTACTGTGAAAATCGAAGTTTTCCAGCACATTTCATTTGATTTTAGTTAATTGCTTCAAGTATTCATTAACGTTTTCTTTGTTAATTTATGTCTACTTTCTCAAACCTAAGTTGCACGAAACAGGGAAGCGGGAACGAGTACCCGTAACGGGGATGTGTTGGAAACGTGATTCTCCAAAATTTTGGAAATGGGGAAACGTGATATATATATATATATATATATATATATATATATATATTGATGTATGTATGTATATAATATTAGTAAATGAGCAAGGACATTTGAAATATTGATTCTGAAACATAAATCATAAATCATGCATTTCGGTGAATCATTGCCTATATTGGGATCCTATTTATCAATACACCCTATGCCTCCTTCCTCTAGGCTCTAGCTCAAAGTTTAACCTCCAAGGACATTTGTTAACGACTCAATACCCTACAATTTTGATGAAACTTCTTAATCCAATTGTTAAAATAAGGTAGAAAAAACTTCTCATGCTTAATAAGTGATTTTACTTGAGTGAAGAGTACATTTTTATTAAGGTCATGACAAAGGAGTTCAACAATCACCACCAAGAACATCAAGTTACATATAGGGGTTGATGTGCTTGATTAAATGCCAATCCCGTCCCCTCATACATGAAACCTGGTGGAAACTTTGCAATCCTGAAATCCTGAAAACTGTTAAGTCTGTTGAATTCTGAATGGGATCTAAAATTGTACTTTTTGCATACGAAGTCCAATGAGGTTGGGACCACTCTTGGACATCTTGAAACAATTAGTGGTAATGTTAAAAATTTAAGTAAAATGATAGAAAATGAAAGATAAGGAGAATGCCACTTTTACCATTGAGTATTACCAATCACGTTTCACTACTGAACAGAGTGATTTTTTTTATAGGTATGGTGATAATTTTATGGAAATGCAGCTGCATGGGCTGCACCTGTACTGGAAATGTGTTTCTGTATAGATGAAACATATTTTTGTTTCATGAAATGTGACCGTCAGTGCAAAAATGCGTTTCCTCATCGTACGACAGGTGTTTCCAGTTAGAAATAGAGGTGTATCTCGGGATGTCCTCTATGTGGTTCTGCCTAACATGGAAGTAAATTGTTAGTATAGGCAGTAGTGTGGAGTGTGAGGGACATTCTGCAACAGTCATGGATTCAGTGATTGAAGACATGCAGAGGTTTAGTGACTTCTTCAGTTGGATGCATGGAGTGCAGTGATGCACAAGTTTCTGAGGATGTTGGGTGAGATGCATGATGCATGTGCATGGAGTAGGTATACATGGAGGTTGAATGATGCATGTGCATGAGATTTGCACATTGCATGTGCATACATGCAATTTACACAATTTTTAATGCATGCAAGTCGAATTAGGGGTTTAGAGCCCTAATCTCATCGACGGAATATAAAAAGACATTTGGAACATTAGTCATTGATCACTTGTAAGATTTAGGTATCTAGAGAGGAGGGTGAATCGATGCATGCTAGAGGGTGAACTCCAGTCCAGAGAAGGGAGGGCACAGTCAGGTAGAGAGGTGTTGCCTCCCAACTTGTAGGGGTAAAATCCAAACCTTTGGTAGGCAGAGGTTTTGGGAAACTGGTTCAAACAGCCAGCAAGAGTTATGCATGCTAAGACTAGCACTGAAAGATACACTAAATAAATGAGTTGGATCTAATAGTCATCTACAAGCAGCCTGAAGATTATTTTCACATGATGTCTTTGATCACTAGCTCAGACAGAAATTAAGATTTAATCAAAGATCACAAAGTTCATGTCCTTGGCAACCAATAGCACCGACAGTTGATTTCATATCTATTGTTGGCACCTGTTTGGAGGGAGCTTCATGGTGTGGATTTTTGAGGTAGTTAAAGGGTCTAGTTACCATATCCCACGCATCCACCATTCAATACCTTGAAACAATGCTGACGATTGAAAACTCCTCTTAAAAAGCGATTTGTTTTCTGGCGTCCTCGATTCAGTGCCAAGATTTGGGTCTCAACAAATACACAACAAACAAATCCATGTAATTGTTGGTTTATTGATGGCAGACTCTGAGTTACTGGTGGAAAACATGGGTTCGTTGTGGCAGCTGTACAATTTTTTTTGAGCTTCTAAGTAACCCACATATCATTTGTCTGACAATGTGTAAAGTGTTATCATGCACTGATAGCAGTCTTTATGACAACCACTGCTTGGAGCAGCTATCCTATCCACCTGCTGGTTCATGCGTCTGTAGTCGATTTCTCTGTTAAAGCAGCTGTTTGGTGACATCTCTGTGGCTGCATGAAGCTCTGGGCAGCTGTATAGACAGTTTAAAAACTTTGAGTAAATTAATCTTGTAATTGGCGGCTTTTGTTTCAACGCCAAAGCGTGGAGCTTGTCTCGGGCCTGCGTTTTTCTTTGATAGTTGATTTCGGGGAGAAATCTCATGCCATGTCAAAGATTTACAGGCAGCCTTTGAAAATGCGTCCAAACATGATTCACTGATCTTGAATTCCTCACGGGTTTATGCATTCATACATGAGTTGTGGAACCCGTATGAATTCCATGGGCAACTGTTTGCACGGGATTGAGCTTTGAATAAATCAAGCTGTTGATTGGAATCTTCAAATCAGCGCTAAAAACTTAGAAATTAGTAAATTGTTTCACGAGCAGCAGAAGTGGCGGAGTTATCCATGACTTTTCATTGGCTGCCGATTGCCTGGATTTCCCTTTGATAAGGCGTTTTAATTAATACGATCTGCCGGAAATGATGGATGCCCACGCTGAGCGATTTGGGTAACTGCTCGGGGAATGGTTTTTTCCTTTCTTCCCATCACCCATTCAAATTACCTATTATACTACAACCATTTCTCTAAGGCAGCCTCTTCTATTCACCTTGTTCGCCATTGTTCCTGCCTTAGTGATCTTAACCTTAGGGAACCCCCCTTGAGTTGGAGAAGAGCCAACCTGAAGCGAGGAAGAGGGAGGATTCTGATCAGAGATAGATTGAGGATACTTCACCTGTGGCAGAGGGAGATTAGATCTAGAGTGGGATAGATCCAACTACAGAGCACAGTTGATTCACTAGATAGTGGGGGGTGCATTACTTGATCAGAGGGGCCGCATTTCACTGGGAGGGAGAGCTTTGAGAGGGAGCTCAACTGAGTTGAGAGGGGGCATTACTGAGCTAGTGATCCAAAGAGGCAGAGGGGCATGAGGCTCAGTCAGAGAGCAGCTTCAGAGAGGAGGGCGTATGCTTGCATGCAGAGGGTGAATGCTTGCATGGGCAGAGAGGGCGCATCCATCAGAGTTCAGACTTGAGGATCAGAGCATCTTGATCCCGAGATAACTTTGTTGTTGGGCTGATCCAATTCTTATTGCAAATTGTTCAAAGATAATATAAACTTCTTTATCTCTCTCACTGGTTTTCTTGAAAGGGTTTTTCCAGGATCTTTTGACCAAAAACAAGTGTCTTATGTGTGATTGCGATTGTGTTAGAAGTTTAAGAGATCTCATTATGATCTTGATTATATGCTTATATACAATGTTCCACGGGGACGCGCCTCCCAGGGTCAGGGGCTCGCCCCCTACGCTTCCCACGCCCCAGGGGCTCGGGGGCTCCATGGGAAACGTTTCCCAGCGCCCCCCTTTCTGTGAAACTTGGGGAAACGTGGCTCTAGGAGTTTCCCGGATTGGGGGGCTCCCACACGCCCCCTCTTGGAAATGGGGGGCTCCGACAGGCCCCCATTGCCCTCGATTTTTTAAATTTTTTTACTTAAAAAAGAAATGGCTCGTCTTAAATTTTAGGCTTTTACACTAAATGGTCATTTTAAAATGAAATATAAACAAATAAAAAGAAACAAACATCGATATGATATGCTTGGCTATAATGATTACATTAAATTACACTAAATTTTTCGGGAACATAAGCATGCTAGTATGCAAATGGTGATGGGATGAGGAATTGATATGTTTATATGTTGTGTTTCATATTTTTATTATTTTTCTTTTTTATTAGAATTTTAGAGACCGACCCCCCTATGTTAGGGACCTTGACGCCTCCCCGCCCCTCCGTCCCCCAAAATACCCCAAAATTTTGGGGTGTCTCTACACGTCCCCAATGTGCGTTTCCTCGCTCCCATGCCCCCCCGTCCCGGAAACTTGGTGGAACACTGCTTATATGTTATCTGGGATTGAGTTCCATTATCAGTATATGTCTGGGATTAGAGAGATTTGTGGCCGAGTTGGATTTGTGATTTCCAGAGTGAGTAGTGACCTCTGGAAAATCTACATTTCCAGATTTCAAGTGTGAAACGAAACGGGGACGTGGGTGCAACTTAGTCACAAACATATTACTCGTGTTAGAAAGAATGAAAACGAATTCAACTTTTCAGCTGCAAATAAGTTTACAAGTGTGAAATGCGTAATGAAAAAAATGCATTTTTAAGAGTTAAAATAACTATTGAATGCCAAATATGGTAGAATTTTAATGGTTTTATGCCAAAAACAAAAGGACCACTGAAAGAATGACAAGCATAGTAGCACAAAGAGAACACAAAGATTTGTTTTAGGAAACCCTTGTAGGGGAGAAAACCCAACAAAGATTTCTCGATATCGAATCCAACCAAGTACAGTGTAAGACCCCAAGAATAAGACTAACTGCTTCCACTCTCTTAGATGGACTGCTTCTTCTCTTTCTAGCAAACTTGCTTGAGTGTTGAGTATGTCCAAATGAGGGAGGCTCCTCACCTATTTGTACTCATCAAGTGAGTGACCTAATGACCCAACAGGGCTGACTTTTCTCTCTAACCAGAGCCGACTTGCCTAAGGAGACTCAAAACAACATTTGTAGAATACTTTTGTGGGTACTACTGAACCAACTTACAACAAAGGTTTTACCTCAAGACTTTTACATGACCAAGTACATCAATGACATCTCTGAAGGAGGAATAACATCTCCAAAAGGAGGAATACAATAAAAGTACAATAGAATATCTTCCGAAGTTACATTTCTTTAACACTCCTTAACAAGGAAGGTATTCTACAACATCAACAACAACAACAACAACAACAACTGTACAACCGATTGGTGAATCTATATGTCATAGGAAGTTTTGGAACAACAACAACATCATGTGTTTGGAACATCAACATCGACATAGAGCATCATCAACATCAGCATGAAACATCGTCATGGAGTATAGTCATGGACCTGTTAGGATTATAATCCTCCCATGTCCAATTTGGTCAATTATGTCTAAATTAGGAGTCTTTTTAGTCTTTATTTAGTCACTAGCACCATTGGGTCCACATGGCCTAATTGGGCCACATGTACCAGTTACTAGAGTGTGGGGAACACTAGTTGAGGCTAACTACCACTGACTGCACTTGCATGCATCAGTTTAGGTGCCTCCTAGACGAATCCCTATGATTAAGAGCCATTGGGAGTGCCGGAACCAACCTCCTTCAGTTGAGTTTAGTTGGTGACTAGTCAAGCCTAGTTAGGAGTCAGTTACATTCAGTTACATCCAGTTATACTCAGTTAGCGCCAGTCATTGATTAACTGCATGTGGGAAGGCGCCTTTTCTCACCTACCACATTCAATTAGACTAGTTAACTAATTCTAGATGACTGAGGCACTGTTTAGACAACTGGAGCTAACTAGTTAGGCTTCGATAGTGATTTAGACATGTCCAGTTATCCATTCAGTTAGGTTGAGTCAATCAATTTGAATTTCTCTCTCATGTATTCGAATTCACTGGTTATTAATACCAGTGTATTACATTGGATTAATTATCCATTTTTTACTTTTGATTAATGAAAGCTTATACAACTGCAAATCATTATTGCACTGTTTCATATCATATTTTGAGTAAAATTGCTTGTGTGAGATCTATTTGTGAGTTTTGCCTTGATTCATAGATTCCTGTGAGCTCAATTTTAATAGGACCATCATCATCATCATCATCATCATCGACATGGAATCATTCAGGAGCATCCTCATTGATTCAGGAGCTTCCAATCATATGGTGGCATCCAAAGAATCATTCTCTTCTTTACAGTCTACTGATGGCCCTAGCATTCACATGGGTGATGACAGTCAAATTCGAACCAAAGGGAAGAATCATTCTCTTCTTTACTGTCTACTGATGGCCCTAGCATTCACATGGGCGATGACAGTCAAATTCGAACCAAAGGGAAGGTTTCCATCAAGCTTGAACATGGAAAGTTCAAAGATGTACTTTATGTGCCCTCCTTAGCTACGAATTTGTTATCTGTATACCAGATGACTCACATTGGCCCTCCAAAGCGAGTGATATTTGGTCTTGACTCAGTGGAGATCACAAATATCTCTACTGGGAACATCATTGCGAAGGGTGTTGCAAATCATGCCTCCAAGGAATATGAATTCTCACACTTCTTGCCATTTTCAGATCCAGTGCACTCTCAATTGCCACATGAAAGGGGACATAAAAACATTCTATTTACTCCTTTTGCAGTTTCCACTAGTATTTCATAATCATAAGCATAATCAGTTGTATCAGTTTATGAGATTGAGATTTAGGGTGATTCAGATCCAAATCCAGTCCCTACTCCCAATCCTAAGCCCAAATGGGCACAAAAGGCTATTAGGGCAGCTAGGAAGATGACTGGAAATCCATCTGACATAGAGGACAAGAGATGAGTTTCAGAAAGAGAACCTTGCGCTATGTCATGCAAGCTCACCTCCTTCAGAGAGATGCAACAAACTCCCTGTGAGATGCTACATGGCAAGGCCTGATCAACTACATTGCTCTCAGAAAAACAGAGTGGATCATACACCTCTTCATCCAAAAAGAGGCAAAGGTTACATTTCTCCTTCCTTCCATCATCATTTTGGGAGAAGATGGAGAAGTCTACATGCCAGGCCCCAGGATACCTGTGCATAGAACATCATGCATGCTACTTTGCTACACCACAGAGATGAAGGTTGCAGCAATATTTTCTCAAGTTTTCTTAACTTGAATCCCGTTTCTACCTGCTTAGTTTGAGGCGAGGTTTTTTTCCCATGTGGCTTTTCCCCATTTCCTTGTTTGTATTAAGCAGTTACTTTTTGCTTTTAGCTGTAGTGGGTGACCTATGGTCTTAGTTTACCAGGGCCCACAACTTGTCCAATTTAGCATTCAGGGGGGGTGTTAGGATTATAATCCTCCCTTGTCCAATTTGGTCAATTATGTCTAAATTATGAGTCTTTTCAGTCTTTATTTAGTCACTAGCACCATTGGGTCCACATGGCCTAATTGGGCTACAGCCTACATGTACCCGTTACTAGAGTGTGGGGAACACTAGTTGAGGCTAACTGCCACTGACTGCACTTGCATGCATCAGTTTAGGCGCCTCCTAGACCAATCCCTACAATTTAGGAGCCACTGGGAGTGCCGGAACCAACCTCTTTCGGTTGAGTTTAGTTGGTGACTAGTCAAGCCTAGATAGGAGTCAGTTACATTCAGTTACATCCAGTTATACTCAGTTAGTGCTAGTCATTGATTAACTGCATGTGGGAAGGCGCCTTTTCTCACCTACCACATTCAATTAGACTAGTTAACTGATTCTAACTGACTGAGGCACTGATTTAGACAACTGGAGCTAACTAGTTAGGCTCCGATAGTAATTTAGACATGTCCAGTTATCCATTCAGTTAGGTTGAGTCAATCAATTCGAATTTCTCTCTCATGTATTCGAATTCACTGGTTATTAATACCAGTGTATTACATTGGATTAATTATCCATTTTTTACTTTTGATTACTGGAAGCTTAAACACCTGCAAATCATTATTGCACTGTTTCATATCATATTTTGAGTAAAATTGCTTGTGTGAGATCTATTTGTGAGTTTTGCCTTGATTCATAGATTCCTGTGAGCTCAATTTTAATAGGACCATCATCATCATCATCGGCATGGAACATCATCATCATCAACATGAGCATCATCATTATTATGTGAATACTGGAACATCATCATCATTATGTGAATATTGGAACATCATCATCATCTGGAGCATCATCAGTATGTGAATATTGAAACATCATTATCATTTAGAACACCATCAGTATGTGAATACTGGAACATAATAATCATCTGGAACATCATCAATATGTGAATACTGGAACATCATCATCATCAGCATGTTCGTGCTGGAACATCATCCGCATCATCATGCTGGAACATCATCCACATCATCATCATCATTATTATGTGAATACTGGAACATCATCATCATCTGGAGCATCATCAGTATGTGAATACTGAAACATCATCATCATCTGGAACACCATCAGTATGTGAACACTGGAACATAATTATCATCTGGAACATCATCAATATGTGAATACTGGAACATCATCATCATCAACATGTTCGTGCTGGAACATCATCCGCATCATCAGCATGTAGATGCTGGAACATCTTGCACATGTGAATGCTGGAACATCATCATCATCAACATGAGAATGCTAAAACATCATCATCATCTGAAGCAACAGTACGGTGGGCACTTTGGTTGATCGAACAGGCCTTGTCTGACTTATTAATCCTTTTAGACCAACCAAGCCTAGTTAGACATACCAATCTATCCGGGGATCAAACAGGCCTTGTCTGACTTACTTATCCTTTTGGACCAACCAAGCCTAGATAGACATACCAATCCCCCTAGGATCAACCAGGCCTTGTCAGTATTGACATACCAACCCTAGACTGAGCTGCCACAACACTGCTACAGGAAACCACATCATCATCATCACTCTCTCTTATGAGGGAGGACTACACCAAGCTTGTCTCGAAAGTATTCAAACTTTATACGAGACAAAGGCTTAGTCAACACATCAACAACTTGTTCCTCTGTAGGAACATACTTGAGCTGTACAACGCCCCTCTGCACCATATCCCGGATGTAGTGGTACTTGATTTCTATATGCTTTGATTTGTCGTGGAACATTGGGTTTTCTGACAGCTTGATGCAACTCTGGTTATCGCAGTAGATATCAATCCCATCCATCTCGGTATCGAACAATCTTGTCAACAACTTATGAAGCCACACTACTTCGCTACAGGTTGAACATGCTACAATATATTCAGCCTCTTCCATACTGAGAGCAACACTGGTTTGCTTTCTGCAAAGCCATGCGATCACTCTTGAAAACTGAAACAACATCTTGAAGTGCTCTTTTTGTCTTCAACACTTCTTGCACAACCTAAATTTGTATAACTGTGTAATCTGATCTCACTATTGGTTGCATATCTGAGACCACAATCCAATGTACCCTTTAGGTACCTCATCACATGTTTTGCTGCAACTAAGTGAACATGTCGGGGCTTCACCATGTACTGACTCAAGGTGTTCACAACAAAACATATATTTGGTCTTGTATTTGTTAGATACATCAGTGAGCCAATAATTTGTCTGTATAGTGTAACATCTACTGTCTTTGAGGAATCATCATTCAAGAGCTTCAAGTTTGTCACCATCAGAATATTCATTGTTTTGCAATCCATCATCCCAAATCTCTTTAGGATCTCAACACCATATTTTTCTCGATTTATGAAAATCTGTTATATAAAAAATATAACATATATATTATGTTATATAATGAGTCGAACAAAAGTTCGCTCACGCACATACTACCAAAATATTTTGAATAGTATATAAAAATCCATTTGGATAATAGAATATATGTATAAAAGTATGAAATAAGATATGATATTACATTTTTAATGTTTAGACTTTTATAAGCCCATTTGTACCTTTTCACGTAAAAACATGACTTGACTTTTAATTAATTATTAATGGTTTTATTATTAACAATTAATATTAAAAATATTAATGTTAATAATATTAATATTAATTGTTATATTATTATAATAATGTCTTATATATTTTTTATATAACATATATATTATGTTATATTTTTTATATAATATTACCTCTCTCTTAGAAAGGCTTTGTCCTCAAAGCCTTATAATGTTGTCGCATCGTTCCTTGTTACGTTGTAGCTAGCGAAACATGTCTATATGAACTTCTAAGTGTAGAGCATAACTTTCGATATGTTGACAGATCAATCAATCCCAAATTGATTTGTTGCTGACTGTTGGGATTCCCTATTGATCCAACCTTGGGAGCTTTGATCACATTAGTACCATTATCTTTTGACATTTCCCCCTTTTTAGGATATCAGTTTTTATGGCTGGGGTGTCAATAGAGAATTTTCACAATGTTATTTTCTTTTATGAGAGTCGTCTTTTGAGCATTGATTTGAGCTTGAAGTTGTATTTTCATCCCTTGAGGTTTTAATGTTTCGTTCTATATCTTTTCCAACTTGTTTTCTAATAGCATGTTGTCACTTTGAATCTTCTTAATCAATTCTACTTGTGACTTTCTATCATCTTCGGACTTCTTAAGTTGTTCCTTAAGATCTTCGTTATGATTTTCAATGCAGCTATTTTCTTCCTACTTGTCTAGAAGTTTTCCTTCAATGTCTTCTGTAGAGTGTATTGCTTTTCAATTATTTTTCAACTTCTTAATTTTCTTGAGTAACGTCTTTTTATGGTTCTTTAATCTGAAAATTTCTTCGGAATTGGATAATGCTTTATTACTTTTTACGATCTCCAACTTGTGTGCCTTTTTAGAGTCGTCATTTTGTTGTTGAGGAAGTTTTATCTGTTGTCGACATTGGCCGACTTCTGTTTCTTGATCTTTTAATTTTTTTCGTAACTACGTCAGTTCTTCATCCTTGTCATTAACGATTTTGTTCAAGCTTATTATTTCTTCTTTATTCTCGTTTAATGGTCTCTTTATATCGTGATTTTTTAATTTCCGATTGAAATCCCTTTCGTCTTTTAATTCATCAGTTTTCCCAGACAATTTTTCTATATCAATTTTTTGGTCGGAAATTTGATGTTTCTTGAACTCCTTTTGAATCTCATGTATTTTAATCTTTATTTCCAATTTGTTGTTCATGTCTTGCAATTCATTATTATCTCTTTGATAACGCCTTAATATGGTTTCAATGGTCTTCGACTTCTTTGATGATAGATAGTCGTTCTTTTGATTTTGAGTTCTTTGACGAGCCTTCAATTGACTTTTACTTCTTTGAAGATTCTTCCTTTGATTTTGACTTTTTTTTGGCGATAAATTGTCTTTCGTTGACTACTTCTTGTCTTCTTCTTATTGGGTTAAATAACCTTTTTCCTTTTCCAAAAATAATTATTATTTCAATAATATTAATTATATATATATATATATATATTTATTTATCTTTTATGTTTACCAATAGTTATTATTATAAATTAATATATATGAAGTTTAGAAAACAAGAATTTTAAAATTCAATATTAGTAATATGAATATTATTCTGTAATATTGAATTTATTAAATTACGTGTTGTTTGTTGTTGGAAAAGAAACCATGTATAGTCTTTTTTTAAGAAACCATGTGCGGTTTCTATATTTTATTTTCTCTTTACTTATTTTGGTTCTTTGTTTTTCACTTTTTTTTTACTTTCTCTCTTTCTTTTGAGTAAGGTCAAAGACCTAATTCAAGGAAGCCTTCACAATTTTGGCCACAAGCCAGGATCAGATTGGCTCTGATACCAAATGAGTCGAACAAAAGTTCACTCACACACATACTACCAAAATATTTGGAATAGTATATAAAAATCCATTTGGATAATAGAATATATGTATAAAAGTATGAGATAAGATTTGATATTACATTTTTAATGTTTAGACTTTTATAAGCCCATTTGTACCTTTTCACATAAAAACATGACTCTTGACTTTTAATTAATTATTAATGGTTTTATTATTAACAATTAATATTAATAGTATTAATATTAATTGTTATATTATTATTATAATGTTATATATATTTTTGATATAACATATGTTGGACACAATGGCCACACTGAGAGGGGGGTGAATCAATGTGTGAGCAATTTAAACCTTTTTAACCTTCAATTAATCAATCAGAGTATATCAATCATTATGTCATCCAATGTAGCAAATATATCCGATTTCTCCCAAGATTTTCTTGTTGCTGATTTGTTTGATATTTTCATAAATATTCAAGTCTAAGTTTATTTGTGCCTATATTTTTTGATAATTTCTGATATTTTCCTCGATATCTCCGATAAGTTTCTTTCTAGGACCTCGACGATATATTCCCCAACAATTACATAATCAAATTCATCACGAGTCATAAGCACAACAATCACATCAAGAGAGACACACAAGAATCTATATAATTTTAATCTTTATTTATGGTAATGGAAGACTACAATCTTCTCGATTACAAGCAACACCAACTAATGAAAATAGCACCAACTCCTGTAACAGGACCCAACCTGTTTTTCTTAGCTCCAACTAAGAAAGGGTTGAGATATCCAATCCTCAAGTGCAAGACTTAGCTTGCATCAATCTTTGCTCATGTACTTCTGCACTTCAATCTCTGCTGGTCAAGCTCTACTCATCACTCTTTGCAATCTGCTCATCACTCTTTGCAATCTACTCATCAATCACTGCTGGTCAATCTTCTCTGCTCATCACTCTTTGCAATCTAATCATCAACCACGGCTGGTTGATCTTCTCTGCTCATCAACTTACTCATCAATCACTGCTGGTCAATCTTCTCTACTCATCAACTTAGCTCATCAACCATCAATCACTGCTGGTCAATCTTCTCTGCTCATCACTCTTTGCAATCTAATCATCAATCACGGCTGGTTGATCTTCTCTGCTCATCAACTTACTCATCAATTGCTGGTCAATCTTCTCTGCTCATCAACTTAGCTCATCAACCATCAATCACTGTTGGTCAAGCTGGTCAATCTATGCTCTTCACTCTTGTCAATATGTTCATCAACCTTGTCAAGTTTGCACATCAACACTGCTTGTCAAGCTGGTCAATCTCTGCTCATCAACCATGTCAAGTATGCTTCATGAACACTGCTGGTCATGCCTTTCTGCTCATCACTCTTTGGACATCAATACAGTTCACTGTATACATTGTTCATCACTTGCTCACACATCATAGTACCGTTCACACATCACTGTACATACATTGTACATCACTGAGCATTCATCTTTGTACATACATTGTACATCACTGTAAATGTACTACTGAATACATCACTGTACATAGGAGCGCATTATCATACAGTAGCATGCATCTTCATCATATCATATGTGTTCATCATCAATTCATTCATCACTGTATACTGTACATTCACTCATACATTATCATACATACCTTGTACATCATCATCATACTTGTCATCACATGTCATCATACATCTTTCATAAGGTACAAGGCATCACCACTGTGTAAAAGGTATCATCAACATCATATTATCATCCTTATTAAGTATACAGTAGTGTAAACAAGTGTATAGGGTATCATCATCATGCATGCGCCATCATCGTTGGAGTATGCATCATAGTGTACAAGTCATTATACATCACTGTTTCATCACTTACAAGATTCGGCTTTGTGTAAACAAGTGTATAGAGTAGCATCATCATGCATGTGCCATCATCCTTGGAGTATGCATCATAGTGTACAAGTCATTATACGTCATTGTTTCATCCAATGTTGCACGACTCGGACTCGGCGAAGACTCGTCGACTCGGGACAGACTCGACAAATAGAAAAAAGCTTAAAATATGATAAATTTTAGGCCAAAAAATAAAGAAAGTACATCAATAACCATATTCACACTTTATATTAATAGTAGATACCAATGTATTTGTGGGAGCACCATTGACATTAAGACTATGGTATATACTATATTGAAACTTATGTAATTTTATCTTAATCAACATAAAATTAACTTTTTATATAAAAAAATTATATTATAAAAACATTTCCAAAACTCTATGATACTTATGTAATTTTATCTTAATCAACATAAAATTAACTTTCTATATAAAAAAATTTATTATAAAAACATTTAACTTTTTATATAAAAAATTATATTATAAAAACATTTTCAAAAAATTAACTTTCTATATAAAAAATTATATTATAAAAACATTTTACTTTTTATATAAAAAATTATATTATAAAAACATTTTCAAAACTCTATGGTATATGGAAACTTATGTAATTTTATCTCAATCAACTTAAAATTTTAAAATTAACTATTTATATAAAAAATTATATTATAAAAATTAAAAAACATTTTCAAAACTCTGAATTTTGAATAATCAACATAAAATTAACTTTTTATATAAAAAATTATATTTTAAAAATATTTTCAAAACTATGAATTTTGAGTAAGATTTATCACAAGAGTATTAGCCTAAAGTCCACGGAATTCCGTTGATGAGTTGATGGCAGAGAATCACATTAAGCATCCATATCAAGGGTTGAGGATTTCTCACGATATTTGTTTTCGTCAGGTGTCATAAAGTTTGGAAATGTCATGAATGGTTGAGAATAACCCCAACCATCAAAATTCGCTTCCATCGATAGTCAGAAAGTTTGGAAATGTTGCAAATGGTTGAGAATCATCCCGACCATACAGATTGACGGTTGATAATCACTCATGGGAAATAAATCCGCCAGAATTCAAGCAAACCATAAAAATGTTTGAAGTCCGTTGTCATTTTCGCAAGGTTTTTTTGGGCGTCCATGGATTTCAGGCGAGTCCAACCGAGTCTCTATTGAGTACACGCGAATATTGGCGAGTAGCCGAGTTTGTGCCAGGTTGGCGAGTCTGCGCTGAGTTTGAAACGATTACTCGTTTTGGGGTTTGACTCGGGTATACTCGTGAGTACTCGCGAGTCCTTTCCGAGTCGTGCTTCATTGGTTTCATCACTTACAAGATTTGAGACTGTGTGCTGAGAAAGAGACCCCTCCAAGACACTGTTGTTGCAAAAATTGACTGTGGAAACCCTTCTGCTGCTGCAAAAAATTGACTTAGGAAACTCGGGATTGTTTCAACCCTTGGATGCCTGTCAATGCTGGGACTGTCATCATCCAGACTCAATCCACTGTATGCTACCTGTTATCCACTTATTTGTACCATAGTTGGATTGCCTGAGGAGCCGCCGGTTGACAGACTTGTTCAAAGTCTGATTCCAGTGTACTAGTTGATCCATCTTCATGTCTAGCCAATATTGGCTAGCCAGTTTTTGATTTGAATAATTTTGACCATGGCCCCGCGGGGTTTGTAATAAAATGTGCTAGTAGGGTATTTTTGAGTGGTTAGGTCTCCTGAGACGTAGAATCTCAAATACGGTATTCCAGGGAGTTTTTTGCCCCTGACAATTATGCTTTGCCTTCAGCCGAGTATAATTGACGAGGTTTTCTCTCGCTTCCTCCAAAGCTGGAATGTCTGATTGTGAATTCTGGGCCTTGGGGGGTTATTAGAGCTCAACTGAGTGTTATAAACTTACTAGGAATTATTTAGGTAGATCATGGTCATGTCTTAAGTCATCTGGACATATAAAATTTTTTCGAAAAAATCTTTTTCGAACGGGGAAAAAATTATTTTAAAATTTTAAAATTTTTTAAATTATTTTCCTAAGTTTTTGGGTTATTTTTTCCATAAATTAAATGGAAAAAACCCGTTTGTAATAAATCGGTCATCCAGAGTCCGAATTCAAGGTTCTAACCTTAAGCCAAAAATCATTCTTGACTGTCCAGCTTGTCAGAGCAAACTTTCGGATCATTGATCGGACACATAATGCCTTTTTTCTCAAAAAAGTTAGTTTTGAGGAAAAAAATGAATTTGTATTAAAAATTGATTGTTTTGGAGAAAATTAAAACTCTCCAAATTAATCCAAATTCGGCGAAATAAAAGGCTAAATGACATCTTATTGAGCACTTATGATGTTTGGAGTTGTCATAACTCAGCTTCAGTCAGCATTAAGTGAGCAATTAATTTATTATCAGTTAGCCGCTTTGTCATCTCCAGCTAAAGAATGAGATGGAGAGCACTCATTGGTCCGGTGATTTGATCGAGGTGAAGACTGAAGCTTGCACCATCAGTGGGCTTCCCAAACCTAGCGCAGGCTCCATCCAGACCTAAAAGATGGACTTACCTACATCCATACGCCTCCTTTACCTATTCACGCCTTTCTCTCCTCATGAGGGCGTCATCACACATGTGGGCTCACGCTAGGCTTGGTTTCAGTGCTTAGGGTTAGAGTGGGGGCGCCTTGCCTAGGTGGAGGCCTCCCCTCACTTCCAGCTCTTCAATTTAGTTTTGGCTTCTTCGTTTGGTGTCCAGGCTGGTTAGGTTATGAGGTTTGGTTTTAGGGTTTTAGAACTCTCTCATTTGTTAATAAAGACTCCTTTAGCTCTATTGGGGGTGGATGATTAATGCAAAGAACCTCTGGTGAATTATTGTAATACTTGTTGCTCTTATGCAACCATTTTGAATAAAGAAAGGCTTTGGAGGCTCATGT
>LPNX010032438.1:44082-123703 GCA_001517045.1 Pseudotsuga menziesii
GGATACAATTTCAATCTTGCTTTTGTTTGCTAATCTGTGGGTAATTATAAATGCTTTAGAGGGCTTATATAAGCACATAAGAGTAGATATTTGTAGTTTCAAGTTATCTATTTACTTATTTACTTTCTGAAATCTATAAGAGCATTGTCTTATTCAGTTATATCTCATGCTTTTCTTGATTCACAGTAGTAAATAGTACATGTTTTAATCCCCTTTTTTGGCAAGCATACGAGTCTTTTGATTGCAGATCACTCCATTGCACCGAGTAAAAGGTTGAGCTAAGTTGCATCTCCTTTTCTTGGAGTCAAGCACAGGTTTCTGGCAGCTGCATACTGATTGAGATTCAGGGTGGTTTCATAGATTCGAAGATCCAAAGTGTTTCCATCTCTTATATTCACTCCTAAAAAACAAAATTTTACTTTCCAGTTACTTTGATTCTCTGTTTTATAACAAGTAGATCTAAGCATTAAATCTCATCTTTATATCTCTTGTTGTGTAGATCTAAGAATTTCCTTTGTTAAAAGCTTATCCCACGAAGGTTTAGATCTAGTTTTGTTTAGTACTTGAAGTAGCATCAAAGTCTCATCTTTTGCACAAGTGTTAAATTGTAATTTCTTTGTGTATGGTATTGTCTAATCCATCGTTTTGCAGGAAAGAAGCTTGCTGGTTTCTCACTTTTCATGACAGGTTAAGCGGGAGAGTTGGTAAAAATTTAAAGAATTAAGCTGCAAAAAACCTTCTTTTGTTCCTCTCCTTAAACCCCTTTCTACAAGTTACTTTTCGTTGCTCTTTTTACCTCTTCTTCATCGCTGCCCCGTTATTACTCTCTTTTACCTTCCCTTTTCTTCTTTTTGGACAGCCCTAGTGTGCCCTAGTCTTCCTTCCTTTTTTGCCTCTTTTTGCCCTAGTTTTTGGGTCTTTTTCAACCTTGTTATTGGCCTTTTTGGCCAGTTTTTGTTCGCTGTCCTGTTTTGTATTTTTTATGACAGCCATTTGTTTTTTCTTTCGCTGCCCTGTTTTCTTCGATTTTTACCATTCTTTAGCTTCTTAGTTGGCTGCCCTATTGTTCCCTTTCTTTGGTTTTGACCTTCTCTTGGTTTTTTTGCCTTCTCTCCCTCATCTTCTTTTGTTTCAGCCCTCTTTTCCTTTGTTCTTTTGGCTCTCTTTCAAACTTCTTCTCTCTTCCCTTTTCACAGGTTTCAGAGAGATCTTCAAGTAAAAGTAAAGGCACTCTCCTTTTTTACAAGTTATAATATTAGTAGAGTTGTTTTGCTTTCATCTAAAAAGCTCTTTCAAGGATTAAAATCCTTAAGGCACATTGTATAAATTTTAATAAAGATCTTTTGTTTGAGAGGGGTTTTTAAGTCCCCACTCTCATCCTCCCCCATTTGGGGGAGGATTGTGTTGTGTCCATTTTTTACATTTTTAGGTTCGATGTTTTTTGTCTCATTATAATTACATCTTTTTCTTAGAATTTTAATTGATAATCTATCACACCTAATGCATTGAATGAGTTGATTACTTCAAGTTCCAATTGTTTATCTTTCTAAGTGAATCAATTGCTTAAATCTCTTGAATCTCACCATAAGGTGGATCAAGAGTGCTCTCTATCGAAGAGTTTAATCAACCAATTTCATCTTGTGCTTGTTTAATCAATTAATTCCTAAGTAAGACTCTTGAACTTGCATAAACACAAGTCAAGAGCACTCTCTATCGGAGAGCATCTCTAGCATTGCATCATCCTTGCATTAGTCTCATATAAATTAGATAAGACTCTTGAACCTTTGTCATAAGACAAGGTCAAGAGCACTCTTTGTCGGAGAGTCTAATTAATTAACCTAATAAAACCTTCAACACACACACTCCTTTAATTAATTAACTCCTTCCCCTCCTTGTCGGAGTATGCTCTGACCGATCCCAGATCGGAATGCCCAAAAACGACACTGGATCTTTAAACCCTACAAGAGTAACTTAATTAAAACTTTTTCCCCATAACCAACGCACCAACGTTGTTTCGTTTAAATACCGAGGCATGTGGGCAAATTCCAAGTGTGGGCGCCGGGCTACCCAATCTGGGCATAGGTAGTTAAGTTATTGAACACTTACCTGTGATCCCAGACAGGTCCGTCATGTCTTCGAACGGAGCCACTGAAGGTATTTCCGGTTAGGACATCCAGCTACTGTAAACAAAGATCGCCAATAAAAAACTTTTAAAACCTACCAAGAGCACTTGCAAAACCTAACATTCACTGGCATCATTTTTGGATTCACATCATATTTACACTCGAAGCATCTCTGATAAGTTGACTCCATAGGCACTGGTTCTATCTTTTACGCACTATTGATAATCTGGGCCATTTGTCCATTGGATGTTTTGATTATAAGTTATATCTGTGAATGCTTTATCATTTCGTGAGTTCTCAAATTATTGTCTATCTTTTAATTCTTGTGATAGCAACGTGGATTGCTTTGTCTTGTGTTTAGAATTCATAATAAACAAACATATTTCATCATAACAACTCCTAAACAACACCCATCCGCATCCAAAACATCTAAAACTTAACTTAAACATTGAGCCATAGAAAACTCTTTGTTAGGGACTACCCCCCTTGGCTTCGTTAGGAGTTGGCCTAAACGGAGGAGCTAGGAGTAGGTGACAGTACCTAGCTCTGTGCTTGCCCCTAAGGTCACACCTCTTCCACTTTCTCAAGTGAGGAGACATCTTTCAATTGATTTCTGCTGCTGGTGTGCAATCGGCAGACAACACTACCAAGCTCATGCTTCTTCCATCTTCCGCTGCTGCAAGTTTCAGAATTGTTCCTTTCACCCAAAAATTCGGGACTGTATGAAGGGTTAACTGTTGAAGAACTCGGATTGTATGGTGTGGAAAAGGCCTCCAACACCTCGGATCTTAGCTGCTATAAACGTTGGTAAAGGACAAACCTCAATGAAAACAAAGAGAATGTTGTTGTTTTACTTCTCCTGCTGCCACCGAAAAACCAGAGTCATTATCCACCTTGGTCTGCTCTTCGCTGCCTCAGTCATCCAAAATTTCAAAGCTAAAGTCACGAAATCTTCTTGCTAAAATGAGATCGTTTGACTGGTAATTATACTAGTCTTTCCATAAACTTTGGCGTCGACTTGCTAATGCTTTTATATATATATATTTTTTAATTTTAATTTTACAAATGGAGCCGACTACAAAGAGTGGTAAGTTGTTTTATTATTATTTTGTTTCACAAGTTGTGTCCACAAGATATTAAGGTTAACATGTCACCCAAGTTTCAAGGCTCAATGGTCAACCAAGTGAAGAGTCTCATAACACTTCAAGGGATTCAAGAGTGTCTCATAATTCGGGTATTGAGGACAAACAACGGGGGTGAGTACACCTCCATGGAGTTTTGTTCATCGGAGGGGATAAAAAAGGAGCATACGGTTCCTCATACCCCGCATTAGAATGGAGTGGCAAAGAGGGAGAACATGGCATTGGTAGGAGCAACCAAGGAAATGCTATTTGATCAGGGATTGCCACTATTCCTATGGGCCGAGGCATACAAGACTGCAATCTACATTCAAAATAGGTTTCCCCACACAGCGTTGGGGAGGAAGACCCTCGAGGAGGTCTTCATAGGAACTAGACCGGATGTGAGTCATCTTCGCATATTTGGGAGTTTCTGCTATTGTCACATCCATGCTGACACTAGGAAGAAGCTAGACCTCTAGTGAGAATGGTCTGCTAGTTGGTTACATCGAGACTTCTAAGGCATACATGGTATATATTTTTGCTCACAAGCAGATCATTGTGAGCAGGGGTGTCCAGTTTGATGAGGATAGAGCCATATGAAGATCTATGGATTTACCAGCACATGAGCAACCAACACCGGAATCAGGAGTAAAGTTGGAGGAACCACAGGTACAGGTAAGTGTTCAAAAACAAGACACAAGTTCTGGTAGTTAGAGGGAGTCAGGTGGACAGGATCCTTTTGTCATTGACTTAGAGGATGAGTCGCAACAAGTGGAGGGTATCCAACAATAGCAACAGGTAGACACTAGGCCACCACCTAAGTGGTTTAGGTCCACAGTTCAGGATTCCGGGCAGGTGACTCTTCCACAGAGCTCCATGAGGCGGAGCAAACCACCAGATAGACTTAGCTATATGGCACCAATGGCAGAGTTGATTAACTCCGAGCCTTCCAGTTTCGAGGAGGTCGCAGAACATGATGTGTGGCAAGAGGCTATGGTTGAGGAGTATGACTCCATTATGAAAAACCAGGTGTGGGTGGTTATGCCAAGGCCAGAAGGAAAAGGAGTGGTTGGATCTATAAAGTAAAGCATTCAACATACGGAAGCGTGGAGATGTACAAGGAGCGCTTCGTGGCAAAGGGGTATTCACAGAAGGGAGGTATTGACTATGAGGAGACCTTTGTCCTTGTCGCCAATTATTCTTCTATTGAGACTATTATCTCATTAGCATCATTAGCAACATAGATGGGTTGGCACGTTCATTAGATGGACGTAAAGAATGCCTTCCTCAACGGAGTTAGAGAGTAGGAGGTATTCATTGAGCATCTTGAGGGGTTCAAGGTGGAGAGTAGGGAGTCACATGTATGCAGGTTGCAGAAAGCACTTTATGGGTTCAAGCAGGCACCTCGGGCATGGTACTCGAGGATTGACAACTATTAGCGGGAGATGGGATTCCAGCGGAGTGAGCCTGACCACAACCTATGCTTCTTGTCGGGTGAGGTGCCTCTCATACTGGTTTTGTATGTATATGATGTCTTTCTTACAGGAGATGAGAGGCTGATTGACGACTGGAAGTCCAACCTTGCAGTTGTGTTTGAGATGAAAGACCTTGGGTTGATGCATTACTTCCTAGGTTTGGAGGTTTGGCAGAGAGATGGGTACTTCTTCATTGGTCACGGGAAGTATGCAGTAGAGATCTTGTGGAGATTCAGGATGGAGGACTGTAGACCCATGTCCATGCCTCTAATTACCAACTGGAGGAAGATTGATGCATTGAGTTTAGAGGAGTTTGATTCTACTATGTATTGCCAACTTATCGGATCGCTCATGTAATGTCCCTACTTTGAATTTTGGAGAAAAGTGCAATTCGGGCAATTTTCGAGCTTTCCTAGTCAAGACTGTAGGGGGTTCCAACTGACTCCAAATGGTCTCGAATTTTAAATGTAAGAGTATGGTGAGTCTTAAAACATACCAACATGGTGTATGGAAACTTTGTATCAGACTTTATACCTCTGCATCTTGTTTTGGGGATAAGGAGAAACAATGCAATTTTACTAGGAAATTGTGTTCAAATCCCGCCAAGGGTGAAGGCCGAACTAGCTCTCCAACTCAAGTACGACCCTCCCAAATTTTATAACAGAGTATGGGAATGAGTATCAGACTTAAATGTCTTTCCTTAATCATGGTTATGAAGTTCTTCAAACAGATTATTATTTGCAACATTTGTAGGGTAACTTTCATGGAAATTGCTTAAGGGAAATTGCATTACTAGCTCAACTTTGACACATGAAAAGTAGAATATATGGTTCTAAGAGTAATATGAAACATGGTGGTAATATACAGAATACAAATGTCTTTCCCAATAGCATAAAACTCAAAGGAAAACCCTCATACAAATTTGATACAAGACTCCTTTAAGATTGAAGCCAAAGTCATGGAAACTAGTGATTCAATGGCATGGGAATGCAAGCTTTTCACACGAGTTTCTTGGATTTCAAGCCACACAGAGTATGGAAATGAAATTACAGTGTAATACATCATATATGGCTGTCACAACCTAATAAAACTCATAGAGTATCCCTCATACAAATCTGGTATAAAACTACTTCAAGATTGAAGCCAAAATCCATGAAAATTAGTTATTCAAGAGCATGGGGAATGCGAGCCTTTCATACATGTATTTCTGATATTTCGACTTACAGAGCATATGGACATGAGATTACAGAGCCATACATAATACATGAAATCTTTGGCATCAACTATAATTAAGGAAGCGCAAGCACCACTCCAACAAGTGTGCCATCAACATGAGACAGTGGGGGAATGGCGAAGAAGGAATGAGAGAATAGGGAGATAGATGAGAATTCGACTGTATGGACCTTCAACTTGCAAATAAAACTCCTTAATTAAGCTCCAATGAGAGGTTTGAATGGCCTCTCCATCAACAAACTTGGAAAGGAATTCAACTCCCTCGAAATTGGTTCACAAGCAGGGAGAGTGAACACTCACCGTGCAATGGACAAGAAAAGACTCTCCAAAATGCCAAAGGACAATTAACAAATGATCAAAAGCCATTCTCCTTCCTCATGACATCCTTTTATTAACTTCATGAAGCCTTCTAAGGTCGAATTTCCCTCCATGGGATTCCTTCAACTCATCTTAGTGGTTTAGTTACTCTCATGACGCTTGTCTTCCTCTTCATGCTCCCATTCTTTCCCTAATTCGAATGGCTGCCTCTAAATCCCAAATTCAACCTCTTGGTGGCTATTTTTAGCCATGTCATGTCATATTTGTCATATGTATGCAATCAGGGCTGAATTTGTGATACTTGTCATAGAATCTTTGGTCATTTGTTGTCATAGAATGCTTGGAATCTCCTTCCAAGTGCCACACCTTGTCTTCTAGTCTCTTCCTCTTCCATGGGAGTTACTCTCCTTTACCTATTCGAATTCCTTGGCTCATTATATGATATTTGACACCACATGACCCTCGAATAACGTTACATTATCCATGCATTCGGATTTGGATGAAGATAATGCCAAGTGTGTGGGGAATCTAGTCATCCAAAGGCTCCACAAGCTTCCAAGTGTCTTCATGAACCCATTGCACCTTATTTTCTTAGCATTTATCATTTATTTGATCCATTTAAATGTGAATATGGTAAACTAAATACATTTTGGGTCCCATAGCCCCTTATTACAAAATTTATGTCTCCATCTCAACCTAGGGAACTAGTAGGTTGGTGGAACATTATTTGTAATTAGTCTTATTTGGAAATTATTTAATTGGGTACATGACATGTCAACACAACCAAACCTTAGCTTTGCAGTCAACTCTTTGAGTCAGTTCATGCTGGACCCTCGGAGTGTACATTGGATAGTTGCGAAGCATGTGCTTTGCTACATCAAAGGTACAACGAAGTACAGATTGGTTTATGAGTGGAGTGGGAGTGTACATTTAGCAGGATTCATAGATGATTACTGGGCAGGATGTGTAGAAGATCGGAAGAGCACTTTAGTTTGTTGCTTCAGCATTGGGTCAGAGGTTGTCTCTTGGTTCAACAAGAACCAGAAGTCAGCTGCATTGAGCTCGACAGCGAATTTGGCTGTATGTGAAGGGATGTGGTTGAGAAAGTTGCTTTCAGGGTTATTCGAGTGTGAGTTGGAGGCTACGATGGTTCGTTGTGATAATCAAAGTGTCATTAGTCTATTTGAGAATCCAGTGTTCCATGACCGAAGCAAGCACATAGACATTTGGTATAACCTTTCGGTTGGAGTACATTCAGATAGATGAGCAGGTGGCAGACATATTCACCAAGGAACTTTGCAGGTACAACTTTGTGAAGTTCAGATACACGTTGGGGTTGTTACTAATCCCTTCCTTGTGGAGAGGGAGTGTTAAAAGTGGCAACAAGGAAGGTCTTCTATCATTGGCATGTGTCCTTGCTTGATGGAAGACATAAAACATGAATCTAGATTGATCATTGCCTTTATCCAAAGTTTATACCTAGGAAAAGTGCATTATGTGGTCTAATTTTAATTTGACTCAATGGAGGCACTTTTATAAAGTTCAAGTGAAAAATAATTTAAGTGATGGCTAATCTAATATTGGCCATTGATCTCACCGAAGAATCTCATTCATTGATCCATGGTGAGAGTTAGGGTTTTCGCTTGGCCATTGAGTTAAAAGGGGATTGATTTGGTGGGGAGGACACACACATTGTCAGAGAGAGATTTCTTGCTCATAGCTTTCAGTAGAGAGTGAGAAAGAAAGTTTGCGGGAGAATTTTGTAGAGGGTGAGGCTGTCGAATTTCTATCCGGAGATCAACAGGGCAGCATAGGAAAATTGCAGAGGCCATACAGTGACATAGGGAGGCCGTACACATTGAAGCAAAGGGCGTACTAGCTGATGTAGGAGGCCGTATGATTAGATGTATGACAACTGTACAATTGACGTGGGTGATCGTACGAATGGCGTCGACAGCCGTACACGTTGACACATGGGACATACACGCTGATGCAGGGGCCGTACGATCTTATTGGGGTTTCTTAGTGAGTTTCAGTTGTATGATTTTGCCAGGTTGGGCTAAATCAATTTCTGGATTGTATTGTTCTATATCTTGCTCATAAAAATATCTCCTCAGATTGCTCTATCGGTTTTCCCATCTTGGATTTTTTCGAGGGTTTTCATACCCAAAAATATTGGTGTCTCCATTGATGTGATTGTTGTTCTATTTTTCTTAGTATTTATTTTCTGCTGCAATATTTGTGAAGCAACTCATTTGTGGTTGTTAGTTATAAAAAAAAAATTATACACTGGGTAACTCTAGATTGGGTTTTAAGGAAATTTACAAATAGATCATCCACATATAACAATAATATCATAAGCCCATCATCTACAACCTTATAATAAAGGTTGGAATCTGATTTACTTTTGGTAAAGCCCAAACTCATCGGGAAGCCATCAATCCTTCCATACCATGCTCTGGGTGCTTGCTTCAACCCATATAATGCTTGCTTCAATTTGCATACATGAATCTTTCTATCATGTGTTTCAAAACCTAGTGGTTGTTCAACGTACACTTCCTCTTCTATCACACCATTCACGAAAGCCGTGTTTACGCCAATCTGGTGTAACTTCCATTTCTTCTTGGCTTCTAGGGCAAGGATAGTTCTGATTGAAGTGTATATCGCTACTGTGGCGAAAGTCTCTTCATAATCAATTCCTTTCTTTTAAGAGAACCCTCGGGCTACAAATCTTGCCTTGTATTTTTCAATACTGCCATTTGCTGAATGCTTTGTCTTGAAGACCCACTTCGAGGAGACTACCCATTTATCTTTCGGTCTTGGCATCGCATCCCAAACATTATTCTTTACGATAGACTGGTATTCTTCGATCATGCCATCCATCCATTCCTTCTTCTTTGTTGCTTCTTCAAAACATGTAGGTTCTTCATCAACAAGGTTGCACATCAAGGCCACATAACTGGAGTATGGCCTTGGTCTCTTGCATTCTCTAAGGGTTTCGTGTGGAGCCCCATACTTTTCTGCATCCTGAATTATTTCACGAGCCTGAGCTGATCTTCTTTTTCATGAGATTATCTCATGAGGTGACTCCGTAGGTCTTTGAGGCTCTACCATGTCATGGTCTTCTGGTATCTGCTCTTCTTCACCATTTTGAACAGGTAATTTGCTGGTTTCTGCAACTCTAGGAGCTTCATGCTCTTCTTCATGATTCTCATCTGCATGGTTCTTTCTGGACTTGCTGAAAGCTGCATCCTCATCAAATTTAACATCTCTGCTAATCTCAATCTGACGGTAACCTGGGATGTAGACTCTGTAAGCTTTCCACTGATCACTGTAACCAACAAATATTCCCTCCTTTCGTGAAGGGGCCAACTTTGATTTTTTCTCCTTGGGAACGTGTATGTATACATGACAACCAAATAGCTTTAGGTTGTTGATTTCAGGCTTCTCACCGGTCAGCATTTTTTCTGGAGTCTTGTTCCCAAGAGCATCGTGGAAGATTTTGTTCTGCACATATATTGTGGTTTTAGCTGCTTCAACCCATAATTGCAGGTAGATCCTAATCATGGATCATGGCTTATACTGCTTCCATGATGGATTTATTTTTTCTTTCTGCCACTGCATTCTGTTGAGGATTATATGGGGCGGTGAGCTCCCTCTTAATCCCAACATCTTTACAGAAATCCTTGAATTCATTTGAAGTGAATTCTCCTCTATTGTTTGATCTCAAGGTCCTGATCTTCTTTTCAGAGAGATTCTCTACAAGGGCCTTGAATTCTTTGAACTTTTCAAATACCTCATCTTTACTCTTCAAGAAGTAAAATCCAAGACTTGCGGGAACAATCATCAATAAAGGAAGCATAATAAACATACCCGCTTAGAGAAGTAGCTGACAACAGACCACATACATCTGAGTGAACAATGTCCAAGATCCCTTTCGCTTTACTGTTGTTGGCTGGAAATGGGTTCTTGGTATTCTTCCCTTGTGCACATCCCTTGCAAACTTCTTCATGATCAATCAGGATCTTTGGTAAACCTGTTACTACCTTGCTCACGATTGTCAATGCTTTGTAATTTACATGAGCAAGTCTTCTATGCCATAGCTCACATGGGCTAATGGTACTATATGTTAGGGTTGAATCTGAATGTCCCTTTAATTTGTAGAGTCCTTCTTCTTTAATTCCAATCATAACTGCATCATCTATTGTCTTTCTTTTTGGCAATCACATGAAGTCATCACCAAAGTCATCTCAATGGATAAGGAGATCTCAGTCATGGCAAGGAAATACTTGACATCTGCGACTGAATGAAGGCTCTGAATGGCTCATGCTGTAATGATGATCCATGTTGTATATCCATCTGAATGTCTGGCTCAGAAAAATAAAGAGATCAATCTGCATGCTGCATCATGGTAGCCCAGCTAAAATACATATGTGATAACAGTAACATCCAAAGAAAGAGGGCATTGAGGGCAAAAAACACTTCTAGGCTGATATGAGGGTTAAGTTTTCAAGTTGATGTTTGTTATTTTGTGTTTACCTAAAGATAATTATTTGAAGTGTCTTATATGGCCTAGAGCTTACAAAATTTTCTCAGATCAATGTACTTTTATTTGATAAGGAAAAAGCATGTAGAAGGTGATGGGAGAAGGAGGGTGGATGAGAATTTGGGAAGAGTAAATGGCCACAAGACTGTAGATTTAAAGATTTTTAGCTGGATATTGTGGTGTGATGTCATATGGTTAATTTTTGTTAAAGTTCTGTTCTTTTTCAGAAAATCTAAACATTGGACTGTAAAGCTCAATTTTTTTTGAAGTTGTGATTTTTCTAAGACTTTTGAGCGTTGAAGTTTCTGTTAATGTACAGTTGGATGAATTGTATCTATCTCACCAGAATGGATGTATTTTTATTTTTTTACAGAAAGCTATGTATTGCTGATGCAAGGCCCAGAAAAAATGCTTTAGCCAACGGGGCCATGGGAGGTGGATCAGAATCCTCTTCGAACTACTCACATTCAGAGGTTAGTTTGGCTCTTAGAACAGTGGAGTATGACCCTTATAGGTCATAGTAGTAGAAAGTGAATTTACCTTAGTTTGGCTCTTACAACATTTGTTCTATAATCAGTAATCTTTCACCATTGTTAATGTCATGCAGGTTGTATTTTTTGGGATTGATAATATCCATGCCATGAGGGATAGTCTTTCTCGGCTGAGAGACTACTTGGATACACATGGTGCTGTTTCTTCAGATGGCCTATCATCGTTCCTGGTTAGCCCTGGTATCCATCCTATTTCAAGATTAAACATTCTTACTGCATTTCTTTCAGGTTACACTCTTCCATATTTTTTATTATTTGAAATTTGGCCATGCAGTATAGAAACACTTTGTATAGGTTAGTCATTTATTTTATTTAAATGTCTCCACTCATACCAGTGCTTACCTATTGGGTATTGGAGAATAAAAGTTACCAGTGTCACAGGACAATACTGTATGATGGTTCTATACTATATCATGGACACACATTATGCTCAGAAACTAACTCCTAGAATGAAGCATTTGAATATCTCGAGTTAATCACTCTATTTACTAGAAATGCCTTGATTAGTATCAGATAGTAATTTTTTTAGGATACTGGAGAATGAAGGATACCAATGACACTTGGTACAAAAAAATCAAACGGACTTAACACACGTTCAGCAAGCCAAATTGATTTGAGTGGATGTTAATACTTAATTGGGTAGTTCATCTTTGATAAAAAATACAATAAAATTATAAATACTAGTTTCTATTGCATAAGTTGTATTAGTTCTTTTAAATTTGGATACCAATGACACTTGGTACAACAAATTCAAAGGACTTAACACACATTCGGCAAGCCAAATTGATTTGCGTCGATGTTAATACTTGATTGGGTAGTTTGTCTTTGATAAAAGATACAATAAAATTATAAATACTTCAAGGTTGAGGTTGGAAAACTAGTGATACTACTACTGTATGTAGATGGCATGTTATTAACAGGAGAGGATGTGCTCATTGCGGAAACGAAGAAGAAGCTTGCTGCAGAGTTCGAGATGAAGGACCTGGGGATGATGCACTACTTCTTAGGTTTGGAGGTGTAGGAGAATTCAGATGGGATATTCCTTAGTCAAGGAAAGAATGCAGTAGAGATTCTGAATGATGGACTGCAAGGTCATTGCCACACCCATGGCATCAAACTTGAAGCTATTATGTGATGCTTCTTCAGAGACAGTTGATGCCATGGTGTATAGACAGATGATTGGTTCGTTGATGTACCCGATGAACACGAGGATAGACATATGATTTGTTGTGAACACATTGAGCCAGTTCCTAACAGATCCGAGACGCGTTCACCTGGTTGCTGCAAAGCATGTATTGAGGTACCTGAAGGGTACAATTGAGTATGGGCTCAAGTATGCATGAATTAGAAGATTAACGTGCATGATTATATTGATTCGGATTGGGCAGGCAATGCCATAGATAGGAAGAGCACTTTAGGATGCTGCTTTAGTCGAGGACCCGGTATGATCTCTTGGTTTAGCAGAAAGCAGTCGAGTGTGGCACTCAGTACAACCGAGGCAGAGTACATTGTAGCTTGTTCGACTAGTTGTGAGTGATGCAATATCTGATGAAGTTTAACCTTAAATCCCTTCTTTTATGACCTTTTAGATGTTCAGGGCATGTAAGGTTTTGAAGTAAGAATATAATATCATAGTACCAATGCTGATCTAAACGTTGCAATTCTGGAGGCATAGTTGGTGTAGGCTCTTCATTCTGACAAATTATTCCCAAGTGTTCTTCATTACTTCGAGTTAACATCTTTGCTAGGCTCTGTCCTTTGATTAATTTTGTGGGTTTAATCTCTATATCATACTCTTGTATTTTAAAAACCCATTTACCCCTTTTTCCTAAGCAATCTTGTTGACACAAGATATCCTTAACTGCCGTGTGAGGTACACAACAAATTATCTTCGAGTAACCGACATATGTTTTGAAATGCTTCAAAGATCTTACTAAGGCAAAAGCTTGTTTTTCCATGGTTGTATATTTAAGCTCAAGGTGTTGCAAGGCTTGGCTCATGAAAGCGATGGGTTGCTCAAATCCTTCATTGTTTTTCTGGAGCAAAAGCCCCGCAATGTTATCCTTGGATGCAAAGGAGAAGATCATGAAATATTTGGAATATTCTGGGATGACTAAGATAGGAGATCTAGTCATGGCTTCTTTAATGCGTCTGAAAGCTTCTCTACCTTCATCAGTCCATTCAAACTTAACATCCTTTTTCAACATCTTTTGTAAAGGTTTCATGTACCCAGTTGAGTTTGGAATAAATCTTTTAATGAAATTGATGTTCCCATTAAAAGATTGGAGAGCTTTGACATTCTTAGGCAAGGGAATCTTTTTAATGGCATCAATTCTCTCAAGATCAACTTTATACCATCTTTGGAAATTATATGTCCTAAGAGTTTTCGTTCATCAATTCCAAAAATAGACTTTGCCGTGTTATCGCCTGAGTTGCACTTAGTCAGACTTTCAAGTGAGCAGGCAAAGATGAACAAAGTACTTGTTCAAATTCACAGCTCAGAAGTCCATCAGGCCTTCTTGGCCCTTTTAAAATTTTGTAACACATGTTCATACCCCCTTGGGGAAATTGTAAAAAATGTGCTAGCATGGTCAAGTTTTTTAAAAGACTCGGCTTCCAAGACTTAGACATCAAGCCGACTTGTCCAGAGTGTTTTTTCCCTTGGTAATTATTTGTTAATGAACAAATGACTAATAATTTCTGAGGTTTTCACTCACACCTCTAAAGTTGGGGTAGTCATCTTGGTGGTTAGGCCTTACGGGGTTATCAGAGCATAAGTATCAATGTTTATAAACATGCTCGACATTCGAATTGAGTTGTATGGACATGTGCTAGGTCCCCCTAGGTTTTTGTCCGATTCCGAGAAAAGTAATTCTTTCCGTTTTTAAGCCATTTTTTTAATGGTTTAATTAAAAAAAATGTAAATGGCATAAAAACCTGATCCGGGGGCAGAATTTGGTGTGTGGAGACTCTTTTTCATGCTTAGAGAGTCCTCCTCACTCCAGGACCCTCTTTTCCTATGATTTGGGCAGCTAAAACATTCTGTAGGGCATTATTTCTCTAAAGAAGCTACAAAATGGTCAATAAATGCTAAGATTCCAACAATTTGGCACTAAAGTCAAATTTCAAAAAACTAAAAAATGACTTACTTTATTCATGGGGTGACATGGCAAATGGATCCCCCATGTCATGCAACCTCATCACTTAAAAAAAGGGTCAAGTTTGTGGAATATTTATGAGGCTAGCGAATCATGGAAAAAGAGAGATGCGCCCACCATAGGTTGAGTGTAATTCGCATGAGATGGCCCACATTCCGAATTAGAATACGTTTTGATTGATTGAGAGTTGGTGAGAAGAGGGAGTGAGGTCGCCTACCTCATGGGAGGTGGCGCCTCCCCCATGACTATCACTCCAACAAACGCTCATGTAAACTCAAACGAATCCTCATTTTACTCAAAGCTCACGCCATCTAGCTCTAGTCGAGGATTTGCCTTCTTTGTCCCGGTTTTCTATAAAAGCAATGCTCCTTCCCCATTGTGAGCTTGTTGGAATATGCTGGAAAGAGCTTGCACTTTGTAACCTGTATTCATTTGAGAAATAAAGAGACTTTGAAGGTCTGAATTGTGTTGTGCTCTGGTTGAGTGATTGTATTATCTTCCAGCTGTATGGAGGCAACTTGTATTTGAACCATTATGCATGCTTTGAATCTTATGTAGTTTACTTGTAGGGTTGGTATTTGTTGCCGCCTTTCACACACCTGGGGGGGAACGTAGCAAAAATCTTCAAGCCACTCGGTGTGTCCTTTGGGGCAAGTCTTGAGTCAAGGCTGCCACCTTGTTCTTGACTCCTCCGTTTAGGCCAACTCCTAACGAAGCCAAGGGGGGTAGACCCTAAGAGTTGCTAAGGTTGATTAGGCTTTAGTGGTGATGGTTTAAATGAGTGAGTTTTTTAGGAGTTTTTAAACAACAATAATAATAACGCAAGAGATTTGTAGATGAACTGATTACAACAACATAAATAGCACAAAAGCTTATATAAGATTCATTCAACACATAAATTATCTGAGCAAGATTCATGCAGATATAACATAAAGACCAGCGCTGAATGAAATTGGATTCGTGAAATTTGTATGTGCTGAAACACTGAAGTAGATGTTTTGCAATTGTCTCTTGGTAAGTTTTAAATTATTGTGGAAGATGGGTGAATTAGATTATGGGGAGTGGAACTCCAAATATATCCGGAGGTACGAGGAGTATTTTAAAACCCTTATCCGATGTGGTTCCACGCGAGGAATATGTTAGATGAATCAGAGTCTCTGAGACGTGTCGAACACTACACCAACAAGAGTGTAGCTTGACGGTGTCCTGAGGTCACTACCCAATTGTTTGCGCTTCCTTTGTGAACTTTTTCAGCAATGGATTAAATCGAGGCGTTGGATTTTCTCCTTGGGAGGTTAATTCATGTGTGAGACTAATTAGACTAGTCACCTACGTTGCTTTTGATGCAGCTAATTTTTCGGTCGAACTGCAGCGTGCAAAGCATACACAACAGTCTTGTTGATTTTAAAGATTTTAAAGACTATGTTTGTTAAAAAGGAAAAAATTAACCTCCAAGAATTTTTTCATGTTCAAATGAACCTCAATTAGGAAAGCAACGAGGGGTAAATTTCAAACGAGAAGTAAAAAGAAAACTAAAACAAAGTATTGAAAGAAAAGATGGTTTTCTAATTAAGCCTACCATGCATCTCTTTCCCATTTCGGGTAACTCGAGAAGTCGTGGGTTAGTATTTTGTGTTACTCTTGATCAAATAAAGATATAAAATGAATGCACAGATTAAAGTGTACTATTCTGAAAAGAAACTAAACTAATACAAGCAAAACATGAAAAAATGGCATCGACATGGATCCCCCATGGGGGTGATGGGGAGTGGAATCTGAAGAGTCTACTCAAAAGATTTTATTATGCTCGGTTACAATGCTTGTTAGAAAATGCCACTTGGTTCTTATAGAAGATGAACCCAAGGGCTTACAAAACTCTCGAAAAGTAGTAGTTGAAGAAGGGGACGCTCCTGGGGAGCTCCGGATGGCCCGAATGTCAATTTTCGGGCAGCACTTGCTTCTCTTTTTGGACGCATCTGCTAAAAACCAACAAACTTTTATCAGTAGAAAGTGCCCAAAAAAACTTTGGAAGTGTCTTTGGACAACATAAAAAAATTGTAAAAAATTACTAAGTTAAAATTAACAAAAAAAGATGCGAAAAATAACCAAGGAAAGCAAGCTTTCCTTGGGATCTTGGCTTTTTTTTTGGGCATCCAATAAGGCTATGCACTTAGGTACAAGATTTAAACTTTAGAATGATCCAAGAAAATGCATTCTAAACAAGATTTAGATCTACCGTTAAACAAGCTTGCTCGGAAATGACCTTTCTTAAACTAGATCTAGGATGCTTATGAAACTTTGAAAATTGAGATATAGCATTCTTAAATGCTTATAGATGAGATCTAACAAATAATTTTGAATATAGTAATTTAGACACTCATAAATAAGCGCGGTAGCCAATGAAATTTTGACTTAAAGAAAAAAGGAAGAGGAGTGAAGCCTGGTTTGTTGCTGGAATGAACAAGCCAAGGGAGGACCTTTTGTGGAGTGCCGAGGGATAGTGTCTTGAGTTTATTGGAAAATGAATGGTGTCAATCTTGATCCACACCTCATCCGTTCTTGGGAACCTGAAACTAGATCACAAATCTTGCACACACCTCGTGAGTTCTGGATATAGAATGAAAATATCATGCAAAAATAATCTTATTTAAACATGCAACTTAGATTCTTGGACATACATAATATGAATAAAAAGAAGCAAGTAATCTTACTTGCCAATTTAAACTCCTATTGATTCAACTGAATCCTTCAAAGCCAGTACACAAAGCAATGTTATCAGAACCGGACCGGTCATCGAACCGGCGAAGCCCAAAATGTGAACCGGACCGGAAACCGGACAGGAACCGAGAAAAAAACCGGGTAAAAAACCGGCTGACTAAAAAATACATAAAATATTCATATTTTGTAAAAAACATATATATTCATGTGCATACATATGAATCCAAACCATTAATACAAAAATATGCAAAGTTTCTCATATATATAGCAAATATGGGTGCAAATATCCAAAGTAACACCTAGTGCAATACATCTCTGAGGTTCTGAACCAAAGTACATTAACAAAGAGGCCCCAAAGTACATCAGCAAAGTTTTATTTTCTGGTTTTTTTAAAAAAATTTGAGTTTCCTGAATCCCCAGTCCAGACCGGCCGGTTCAGGCCGGTTTTGGCCGGTTCTGGCCGGTTCTGGCCGGTTCCATACCCGGTCTGGAAAAAAACCGGTTTTTTCAAAAAAATTTGCTGACCGGACCGGCCAACCCTGTAAACCGGTCAGACCGGCCGGTTTTGCCGGTTCCGGTCCGGTTCTGATAACACTGACACAAAGGCAACAAAGAAATGGGAAAAAACAGAAGTCACCACATTTGCAGCATGACGTTGGTAATCTACACACAAAAGGCACTAAACAGTATATAGCCTCCAAAGCTTCTTTATTCTCAGAAAATGAATGAATATTATAGTATTACAATAGCCACCAACTCTTCATCCAACTCTAACTGGTTTGGACTAAGAGGGCGTGCTTTATTTATAGCTAGAGCAGGAGAAAGTGGGTGCATCTAACACTGGCAGAGGAAGTTTAGTTGAGAGATAGTCTAACTGAGTTGAAGTGGAGTGGAACTGGAGAGGCGAATGATACCTCTCCTACCAAACTCCAACAACCCACTCAATTGCTGCCAACATCACCCAACCACTCACTAATCCATCATGCGTGAATCTCCATGGGATTGGCGTCTCTTTAATTTCTCACGTGCGATTTCTCCACCAACTCATGCGCTATCTCAATGGAGCCAAAACATATGATATACTATATCAAAAACTTATCCAAGCTTTTTAAAACCTATCACTTGAAGGGGGTCCACCCTGCATACAATCCCACCCTCACTTGGTGCTAGCGTGAATCCTTCAAAGTTGACGTCATCACCACTTAATTAAAATATTTGCCTCTTTAAATCTCAACCAAAGTTTTGATGTTTTGATGTTTTTAATAAGTCGCTAACCATATGGGACCCCTTTTCCATGTCATTCCACCCATTAAACAAATCAATTTTCACTTTGATTTTTGACTTTTTCAACTTCTCCTTTAGTGCCAATTTGTTGCACTTTTAACATTAAAATGATGTTTTAATGCACTTTAAGAGAAATAATGCTCCATGGGGTGGTTTAGCTACCCGAAACATAGGAAAATTGGTCTCTGTGGTAAAGATGACGCTCTGAGTGTGAAAATGAGCATCCCGACGCGAAAAACGGACATCAGACCCATCAATTATTACACTTTAAAGTTTTCTAATTAAACCATTAAAAATGGCCTAATTTTGTGGAAATTTTTTATCTTCTCAGAATTGAAAAAAAACCTAGGGGGACCTAGCATATGTCTGTATGACTCAATTCGAATGCTTAACATGTTTATAAACATTGACACTGAGGCTCTAATAACCTCCACTGTCAATGTACCGGATGCTGCTGTTTGTGGTGCTTGCCATGCAAGCTATCAAACAAAAATCCTCATTGAATTTCTTGCTGAACTCTTCCACCTCTACAGAAGCTGCCATTTGTGTATTGCTCTTCTTTTTCCTGTTTGGGCATTGGGAGGCAAAGTGTGCTGGCTTGTGGCAGATAAAACATTTGACCTTGGACATGTCAAAGTTTTTCTTACCACCCTTCTTCTTCTTTTCCTTGTCGTTGCCCTTGCTTGCTAGGGCTAGAGCCTCTTCATCCACAATGTGTGAGGCACTGCTGGATGAACCTGAATCTCGACCCATCTGGATCTCTTTTTGCACAAAGTCATCCCACAATCTCTGCCAATCAGGGAGCTTCTCCCTAGCTACCACGCCTTTGACAAAGACGTCCCATGGCTTAGAAAAGCCATTGAGGGCTATCCGAACTAACTCCTCATCTTCAGTCTTAGAGCCCACTGCTCCAAGTTCATCCCTTATCTATGTGAGCCTTGTGAGATAAGGCACCACTCCTTCACCCTTGCCCATCTTGGTGCTTCGTAGGCTCTCCTGAAGCACCATCTTTTGGTTCTCGTTCGTACTCTGGTAAAGGCTTTCCGAGCCGTCCACATGTCTAATGCGGTCTTCTTTTCGGAAAGGTGAGGAACTAATGTGATCCTTCACCCCATCCAAGATAATCAACATGGCCTAGAATCCACCTTCTTCCATCTAGCGAACTCTGCTGCATCTGTGGGCGCAACCTTCTTGGAGTCAATGTGCTCTTCTGCATTAGTAACATCTAGGATCCTCATGATCCTTTCTTTCCATGTAGCAAAGTTCTGATCCCCCTGGAGTCTATCCTTGACTCTCAACTGTACGACCATAATGAAGTGTACCTGTCAAACCCTAGATCTGAAACCCTAGGTTTCTGTCTTCAATAGATCTTTCCTCGATCTATTCAATACTAATGCTTTCTCTCAGATCTGCTCAGAAGAGCTCTGATACCATGTAAATTTCCTCAAAATACAATCTTGAGTTACACAATATATATATATATATATATATATATATATTATTCCCAATTGAATTACTGGCGACCACAAANATATTGCAGCGAAAAATAAATACTGAGAAAAATTGAACAACAATCATATCAATAGAGACACCAATATTTTCGGTTATGAATACCCTCAGAAAAACCCAAGATGGGAAAACCGGTGTAGCAGTCTAAGGAGATATTTTTATTAGCAAGATATAGAACAATACAATCTAGAAATTGATTTTACCCAGCCTAGCAAAATCATACAACCAAAACTCACTGAGAAACCCCAACAAGATTGTACGACCCCTGCGTCAGCGTGTGCGGCCTTCATGCGTCACTGTATGGCCTTTGCGATTTGCCTGTGTTGCCCTGTCGATCTCTGGAAAATGTTCTTCAGTCTTACTCTCTGCAAAATTCTTCTGCAAGCTTTCTCTCTCACTCTTTGGCTGAAAGCTATGAGCAAGAAATCTCTCTTTGACATTGTGTGAGTCAAAGCAATTGTGTGTGTCCTCTCCACCAAATCAATCTCCTTTTAACTCAATGGCCAATTGAAAACCCTAACTCTAACTATGGATCAATGGATGAGATCCTCTTGTGAGATCAATGGCCAAGATTAGATTAGCCATCACTTGTATTATTTTTCACTTGAACTTTATAAAAGTGACTCCATTAAGTCAAATTAAAATTAGATCACATAATACACTTTTCCTAAGTATAAACTCTGGATAAAGGGAATGATCAATCTAGCTTTTTCTTTTATGTCTTCCATCAAGCAAGGACACATGCAAATGATAGAAGACCTTCCTTGTTGCCACTTTTTAACATTCATGTCTAATTGATGATTTTGAATCTTTCATTTGCTTTTATTCTTCTATTACTTGTTTTTGGCTATTTGATTAATAGATGGGATTTGGTGAAGATTCATATTTTTTTAATACAGAAATAAAGATTGGTTTTATAAATTGTGGAGATGTTTGTACATATATCTTACAGTGCTTAAAACCTTTACATTGAATAACAACTAGGATTTTATGTTCCACTTTTGTCTTATCGGCTGGTCAATTTATTAGATTGCAACGGCTTTTTATTTGCAACCTATGACTAATGTGAACAGTCATTTCATATATCAAATGAATTTGCAGAGAAATGGTGGATGGACTTGGGGAGGAGGTAATGTAAGCAGCATGTCTGCATCTGTTTCAGCGCTTGGAGACAGCGGTTGGCTGATGCATATACATAGTGTCATAGCTGGTTCTGCATGGATTGCTGCACGTATTGCTCTAGAAGGTGCATCAGTGCTTGTTCATTGCAGGTTTATATTTTCACTTTCAAACTATTTTGAAACTTGTTTGAGTCTTTACTGGAATGATTAGAAGTACATATGCATTGTCTCATTTACATTGGCAAGTTTCTGAAAGTTCTAAAATCTTGTGCTGACCTGGGCATGGTCTTTAATCTCAATAAGCTTTTTATCTACCGATTCATTTACACTATATGGTTAAACATGTAAGCTTTATAAACATGAAATTTAGGAAACTAGGTTTTCCTAGACTATCATCAATATAAATCCTTATAAACATGAAAGTTAGGAAACTGTGTTTTCCTGGACCATAATCAGTATAATATAGTGACTAGATTTATCAAAGATCAAATGAATAAGACATTTAGTCAACCATCATACTTTTTCTAATACAAATGAGTTAGTCACAAAACTTTATTGAATGTTTATGTAAATAAGTATCACAAAACTTGGCTTGGCAAAAAACAATGACACTGAGCTAATAAAAGTGAATGAAGTATTGGAATCAGTATCCTTTATCACATGCATTATTATTATGAAGACAATCTTTGCTGCTGAAACCAGAATGCAAATAATGTCGTGGGACAAAATAGGTCATAAGTTAGTCGATGCCATGGTGAATATGATGTGGACTATGTAAAGCATTCACATTCAACATGTTAGAGTTAATACTTTTTTGTTGCAAAATATGTCTTACATTTACAAAAAAATATTTACAAACATCTATTGTCACATAATTTAGCAGGCCTTGGATTGCAATGAATAATAGCCTGCTAACCTGGTGGAACCTGAGGACAATACCCCTAAGTGTCACATGGGTAATGTTGAAATTCAAGGTTAGGTTCAGATATAACAGAAATAAATATACTTCACTGCATAAACAACCCAAGGTTAGATTCAGAGTAGAACTTATTTCAATAAATTTGATCTGCAATAAAAATAAACATAATTTTCATCTCTTTCAACTTTAATACTCTGCCGGTCGCTGCTCTAATGTTAGTCTAACTTTAACGCTCTGCTGGTCACTGCATTAAAGTTGGTCATTGAGATGTTTCACCAAATGCCAATACAGGAAAAATGAATAAATAATGTACAAGAGATAACAACATTAAAGAATCATAACCATTATTTGAATCAGCCTTATACTCAGAGATTTGATCTTGTCACTGAAGGGACAAGTCAACTAAGTAAACAATTTATGTACCTTGAGAAAGAGCCTACGATGACCAAGGACACACAATTATGCTGAGTAAGGATGCAGTCATATAGTGCAGAGACACATAGTCATACCTTATGCAGTCATGCTTTCACAGTCAAGTTGGAAAGACTACAATCCACACATAAAGTGAAACTTACAGTAATGCTGGGAAGACCCACAATCCACACCAGAATACAGGCTTGGTTACGGTGGTGAAGACCCACAGTTCACACAGGTTCAAGGTCAAGGTAAAGTAAGACCACAGTCAACACTACGATACAAGCATGCAATCACACAGTGAAGGCAAACCAAGCACGCGATCACAAGGTGTAGGTTCGAGGGAGCGTCACGATGGAGGATCTGGAATGATCACGAATTATTCACGCTGGAAGGAGCCGACAGATATAGTCGCGGTGAAGGGTCCGAAAGAATCACGCTGGAAAGCGCCGACAGACACAGTCGCGGTGAAGGTTCTGGAAGAACCATGCAGACTCACCGTGGAGGATGAGAGGATCACGCAAACAGTCACTGTGGTAGGATCTCACAGAAGCAGTCAACGTGGAGGACATGCAGACAATCATTGTGGAGGATGTGGATTATACAAACAGTCACAGTGGAGGAGAAAACACACGGAGCAGTAAAACCCAGTAAGAGAACCATGCGGGATAGTTTCAGTCACGGTCAGCTGTGGCAGTCACGAATGTGAGTCACGTGAGACATTGAGTCGTGGTCAGCAGCAAGATAATAACATTCGCGGGGACAGATAGGTAATTGAGCTATCTTAAAAAAAATGGATGATTAACATGAAAGATACTTCTTCTATTTATAAGGTTTAGGCTAACTTTAGGATAGTGTAAAAGGTCCTAAAATAAAACCAAAAGAAATAAAGTGGTCCAATTAACAACCATAAAAAATAAATAAATGAAGTAATAATAGAAAGTGGTCAAAAAGGTAAGATATAAAAGGTCCAATAGTTTTATAATCAAACCATAACAATTAATGGTCTAATGGTCTTTTAATAAAACCATAAGGTAAATACACTTAGGATAGTGTACCAAATAAAATCCATAAAGTAGGAGTCATCATAATCATAGGTACACACAAGTAAGTATAACACAATCCAACTGACAGTAAAAACACTAAAAATAACCACCTTTCAAGTATGCTATCAATGAGATTTGACCAAAAATGTACTTAGAATAAACCTCATCCATTTGGGTAGTAATACCCTTTTAGTTGCATATCAGAAGAGGAATGAAGAGATACAAAAGATGAAGAAGAGAAGAAGAATGCTTGAGATAATCCTTGGAACTGCAAGTGCCTTGGTACTTTGTCATCTTCTGTCCTTGCAATCTTCCTCGTGCAAAGAGTGGTAAGATTACCATGTTCTACCTAACCTAAATTGAACAAAACGTGGACGCTTGGAAACGTGACCCACCTAAAATGGGTACATCGAAGGAAACACCGTATCTATCTATCTATCTATATATAATACCTAATTGTTTTGCAAAAGAATAGGAATGAGACAATAATAATTTAGAAGCAAAAGCATGTCTATATTAACTCTCACAGACGATTACATGATGGAAAACCCAAAATAATCCTTTATAGATGAGGCTTTACATCCAAAATCAACCTTTATACATGAGGCTATATGTGCTAGAAATACAATAAAACGAAGCTGAAGACAAAATCAATAACATATAATCCTCATCCTAAAAAATAGAACAAGATGCTTGTTCAACATAACAGGAGTGTGGATTGGAAGAAGAGGCAATTCCACTTCCACTTGCACCACTAGTACCAACCTTAATATCAAGAGCAAAAAGAGAGAGATCCATGTCTTGGTTTTTTGCCTCCACATCCCATTCTTTATGAGGCTCACTTGTATATTCTTCACCCCTACGAGACACAAGGCGTAGGTTTGAATGCACATATACAAGATCCTCAGCCTTGTGTGATCCCAACCTGTTATGTTTCTAAAAATGAATAAAATATAGGTGATCCAATTCCTTTCCAGTTTTGAAGAGCTCGCTAGTTGTGAATTGGTATGAATGGAAAGGCTTTGCAAATGCACACCATTTGCTCCATGACAAGTCCATTGTTTAATCGGGTTCATGTTGCTCCTCTCATGCAAAGCTGACATGTCTGCAAAATCCTCCAATCCAGAAGAAAAAAAGCAAACTCTTCCCCCACTTAAGTTTGTAAAGATGCTTGAAACAACCTCTGGAAGGATTTTTACACTCCAACTACCACCCACTTGTTCTTATGTGGGGGCTTCCTCTTCCCATTGCTTTGAGCAATGAGTTCATTATCATAAAAGCGTGGCATAAGAGCATGTGCCAAAGTGTGTAATGGAGTGTTAAATCCATTCCACCTCGTAACGATGATGGACCTCATCTACTCTACAAAATCAACATCAACAAAAAGAAGAGTGGGACTTAGTAGCTTCTTGTGCAATAATTTTCACAGTTTATTCAACCATTCTATCCATGCCATCCTAAACCTCTCCTAGGAAAGGTCTATCAGTGTCTTCTTCTTGAAGAAGGTCAAATGCATGTAATGTGAACTTGAGCAAGAAATCTATCTTGCTCCGTCATCGTCATCAATCAACAGCCTGTGCACCATACTTCCCCTCACTGAGTCTACCCGTCTCCACTCAACTCAAGTTGAGCCTGTTGTCGCTTGATATGCACCTTGAGTTAACGTGGCAGAAATATTCAATCCATTGGGTACAAACTCGAGGGCAAGTCACGAGTCAAGCTTGCTATTAGTTAACACTTGGGCCCTCCGTTTAGGCCAACTCCTAGCGAAGCCAAGGGGGGTGGTCCCTAATAAAATAAATTAAGTTTGATTAAGCTACGAAAAGGAAAATTATTCTAGGAGTTTGAAATTTTGAATTACCGAAACAAGAGAGCAATGACAATAAATTTATAATAGCAACATGCAAATGATTAACCAATCACGACATATTTAAATTCATTTAAATAGATAATCGAAAAATAAACCAGTGCCGAGAAAGTGAATAAATGCTGATGAAAAGGGAAAGTTGTGCAATGCCTCTTGACAATTTTAATTATTATGGATGAATGGATTAAGGTGAGTCAATTCTTGGTTTGGCGCACTTAGCCTCTTATCCTCGCTAGTAAGTGCAAAGCAACTATACCAGGTGTCTAACAGGGCTAGATATAAAATCTGCTCAGAAGTATCCCGTTGACTCCTTGGTATCGTTCAATGCAAATCCTTTACTATGAAAATGCAACTTTATGTGGATTGTCCTATTAGACTAGCCACTCTAATCCCTTTTTGATTGTTAACAATAGATTAGGTAAGCCTGTGATGGTCATAAGAGCACACAGGGATAACAGCCAAGGTTCGTTACTCTTTGCGATAATGAAATAACAAAAAAGTAAACTACTTTTGTGATTTGTTTGCAAAGATGTGAATGATTAATCTATTGTCTTGATTGAGTTTGTGGTCTGACGTTGAATTGGAACCAACAAACTGTTAATTTTATCCTTTATTAATCTATCTAAAGCATAAACAAGGAATAAGTTAGAAACATTTCACGCCATGAAAATGACGTGAATCCCTCTAGGGGGGATGGATGTGGGCGTTGGGTAGCCCACTTGCTTTTATTATTACTTTTACAATTTTAAGGTGGATGCCTGTGATCCTTATAGATTTTGATCCAACAGGCTTACAAGTTTCATAAAATAAATCAGGATCGAGGTATGGTGTTCTTGGGGGTCCCCGATGGCCTGGAATTGGAAAATTTTGCCAGGGTGCCTCTCTACCTGTTTGTCAAAAGTAAAAAACCAGCCACTTGAAAGCACTCAAATGCTAGATAAGTCATTAAAAGCATAAACAATTTCCCTAACCTTATGTACTTGTAAGCTGTGTTACCGGATCTGGCAGGTATGGTTTCATTTTCTGCGGATCCGAGGTGCCGAACCGGATCTGGATCCACTGGGATCCGCCAAAAATACTCCAACAAACGGTTCTGGAAAAACAGGATAGAGACCCCCTTGAGTAGAAATGGATCCACGATAAATGCCCCCTCTTGAAACCGATCTGTGACTTAAAATACCCCACCAATGCGGATTTCAGGTATTGTCTTTTCTAGGGCTTTTCTGGTTTTAAAACGAGGTCAACCCCACATCCAATACACCAGCAAATATGATTTGCCAAAGGGAGTTGCAAGGTGTGCGATAAGTTCTGTGGGGAAATCATGTCAGTAATATCGTTGATGGGGCATGCTTCACACTTCTTCTGGGGCGTTCTTAGCCCACTTTTTGTGGCTTAGGAAACTCTGCCATGATTCTCCTAGGTGGATTGATGCCATATGGATATTCAGAAGTGGTTGGGGCTGTGAATTGTGCATGGATATTACCGGCGGAAGTGTGAAGCATAATTTAAGTATTAAATTGTATGTTGAGGTCATATTTTAATAATTTATATGGATATTAAGTATATGTGTATGGATATTACCAGCGGGTATGCACTAAATTGTGATTTTTCATATAATTTAAGTATATTAAATTGTCATTTTTTTATAAGCAATGTTTATAAGAATTTATTATTTATCAGTATTTATAATTAGTAAGTATTATAACTTATATATTAACTTTTATTTCTTTTTTTATAACTTTGATATTTATGTCTAAGTTATATTTAAAATTATATATTTCTTCAATTTTTTTTAAATATATAATAATTTATATATATCGTTTGTACTTGCCATTTCCCTGCCATATCTGGATCCTGGCTTTTCAAAAACTTGATGGATCCGTATCTGGATCCAGATCCAGGTAACTTAGCTTGTAAGATAGAATTTTGAATGAGCTACAAAAGGTATTAGGAAGCTAGATCTACTTATAAAAATGAAGCCTTTGAAACTTAGATCTGGTCTAGGAATGCATACTTAAACAAACTAGCTTTTGATCAAGAAACTAGCTAGATTAAGCATGCACGAGTAACCGAGAGAAAGAATTTTAAGTTAAGTGAAGGAGAGATTGAAGAAGCTGAAAGCTAGGAACTTTTGGGCTGTCGAGTCCGTTGGTGGAGAGCGGACGGACTATGCTATTCAGAAGCAACTAGCCTGTACTGACATGGATGGATACAAGGTACCGAAAATGACATGCAAATGCCAAATACTCAAACATGCAGGGAAATAAGTTGTGCGAAAGCAATGTTTTAATAATCTTTATGATTGCATGTGGGAATGGAAAGTGCTTGTCAAGGCCAGGAAATGAATTCCAGGAAGAAGAATCTCCCATATATTGATGGCATGATGCATTTTGAAGAACCTCTTTGGTACAAGTGGGTCAGTTGATTCATGCATGCATCTCCTGTTCCAATAAATTTCCTCTATCTGAAATAATGCCACCTTCCTAATTAGAGTCCCTGAAAAATTCTACAGACTTATTAAACATGCATGAATATGACTTGTAAACCAAATTAAAGTATTTATTACATCAGTAAATACTAAATATATTTGAAGTGCCAGATGTTCATGTCTTGTAAATAGAAGAATTTAGTGGGCTAGCAAGTTTGGTAAGAACAATGTGTTCTTGAATTACAAGCAAAGCGTATAAGTTTGTAGCATATGATTATTTTGATGCTTACAATTTAAGGTATTTATTACTTGGAAGTTGGAATATAAGGGAAAGTGCCAGATTTGTCATATTTGTAAAACTATTGGTGGGTTCACAGTTTTGGTAATAGTGTTCTTGTGAATTACAAACAGGCATAGAACTGTGTTATATGATTGATATGTTTGGATTGCCTGTGTAGTGATGGGTGGGATAGAACGACACAGTTGGTTTCATTGGCAAGCCTATTGCTTGATCCTTACTATCGGACCTTTGAGGGATTCCAGGTATTTAATGTTTAATTTCATGTGATCAGGACTTAGTTGTTTCTCGTACATTTTCTCAATTATGTTTGTAGCTCGAATATTCACTTTGCATTTCAGCTTTTGTTCAATTGCCACTTTGTATTCAAATATTTATTTAGTCATTCATCTGTCCCTTCTATTGTTTTTTATATGTATTCACTAGTATAGTTATAGATAGTCTGCAATATCTAGACCTCTGGAATTGAAGCTTAGCAGGATGAAACTTGAAATGGCTGATGGAATTTCTCTTTTCATGAAGATTTTGTGGCCTTTAGATTTAGTTCCAGTGGGAAGACGATCATCTGAATTTTACATGCAAGCATCATGCGCATGATATGTTCTCTGGATGCCAACCATATGACATATAGATTTTGTACAGTTCTGTGTTTAGAATGACATTGACAGAGATAGGAGGGTCTGTATGGTTGTGATCTTAACCAACTTATGATGAGGAGAGTACCATCAAGATGAAATCATCTAGGGTGAAAAAGGAGCAAAATGTTACCTCCATGTTTCAAGATTTGAATGGAGTGGTCATATGTTCTTGGAACCACTGGCTTCATACATGAGAAGATGGATGTTGGAGAACGACGAAGCTGAACTAATATCTTGGATCTGCTTCAAAATAATAATTATTAGGTCACAAAAGCATGCAAATAACCTAATAATGCCAAACATGCTCATTAGAACATAATGATGAAATATGCTGAATTATAATAGAACATGACTACAGGGGATTGCACAACAGAAGTGGACCATAAGACAAACTGGAATGTGGCCTAACTGGTATTTCTGATTCTGGTAAACTCCTGATAAGAGAAGATGATTTTATTGATGTCCATGAATGACCAAAATGGCAGGTACAATCAGTAGTGACAAAATCTAGGGTGTGCCAGAACGAGTTCTAGAGGCTAAATGCTAAGAGATAAGGGATAATCTAAAAGAAGCTAATCTGCTGAATGAGGGAAGTAAACCAGAACATAACCCTAGAAATAACAAGATGGAAGGCTAAGAGTAATAGGATAGCATTTTAGAAATATAAAAGGCTACATATCATTGGAAGCATGTGTAGAATGAGCGGGAGAGAAGAAGGCTCCTGCACCTGTAAAGGAGGAAAAAGATGGAAAACTCGCCTTAGAATTGTTGACCATGGAGAAGGAGCCAACACATTGTTTGATGATGTCCGTAGGTAAGAGTTCAGGGTTGAGATGGATGGATTGAGAAACCCTAGGAGGAAGTTTGGAATGATTTTTTGATATTCTCCTGACACTTGAAAATGATTTGCTCCTCCGGATTAACCTTCTGTAGTTGACACAATTAGAAAATCCTCTCTAACAGTGAATTATGATGCTTTGTCTTAATTTGAGGACAGTGAGAGCACATTCTGAATTGTCCAAGAGGGATCACTATGTAATAAAGCATTTTTGCTTCCTTGTTCTTGGTTTGATCTGTCTAGTTTTTGGGTTGTTTCTCTCTCTAGTGCACTTGTTCTAGGGTTTATTTCTCTCTTTATGGCTGCACTAGTGCTGTTTATCTCTTTCATCATTGCAGAATATGTGTTGGTTTTGGTTCTGTTCGATTCTCTTACTGACACTTGTGAATCTCAACATGGTATAAGAGAGGATGTGAACCTCAGTCGCACAATTCAGCAGATGTTTTAAGGGAAGCACCACTTTCTAGGGTTTCATAGAGTTCAAAATCCTCTTTTACAGTCAGTGCACTCTCGTCTTTCACTGCAGATTTGTTTCTAGTGCCTATCTAGGGTTTACAACCCTCTTTTACAGCGAGTGCAGTCTCCTGTTTGGCTGCAGATTTATTTTGAGAAGTTGCTGGTAACTTTCTACTATCTAGGGTTTAAAATCATCTTTCCCAACCAGCACACTCCCTTTGCATCAGATTTGTTTTCTGGAGGTTGCTGGTACCTCTTCCCTCTTTGTCCATCAATATGATTTATTGAAGAGTTTGCACATGCTTCTTATTTTGTTGGTTTTTGAAACCTGATGGACTCAAAATGGCATATTGCCTGATTGAATGGGGCTAATTAGCATATTTGGGCATGCTAGTCATATAATCCTTTGGGGTTATATTATGCGACTAATAGGTTGTTGAAGGTTGTCTGTTATTTAACTGTCACAACTGTTATCACATTTGTATTTATTCATGATCTCTCTCAATAATATTAACAATTTCCATTGTGGAGTTAATTCAATCCGATCCTTCAGTGGTATTAAAGCCATGAGGTCTAACTCCTTGTTCATTTGAGATCAGCCCGTTTGTGTTGGTGGAAGCTCAGGTGCATTGTTAGACATCTGTGGGAGGATTGTTGCTGATCAAGTTGGACCATACAAGTGGAAAGTTCCGTAGGGAGGATTGTTGTTGATGGAGTCGGGTTTCTTTTATTGATGATTATTACACCAGGATGTGTTGGTTATACTTCTTGAAAGATAAATCTCACGCTTTTGAAACATTTACTTTTTTTATGTATGGATCCAATTTGAAGCTCAATCACGTATAAGCATTCTACGTACTGATAATGGAGGCAGATATACATCTAATGAATTTTAAAACTATCTTCGCCAACATGGAATTAAGCATCAAACTACAGTTCCATACAATCCTCAACAGAATGGTGTAGCAAAAAGTATGAACATGACACTATTAAATATGGTTCTTTCTATCATATTTTTCAAAAATGTGAAATTGATGTTTTGGGGCGATGTAGTTCTCTGAGCAATATATTTGCGAAATAGAAATCCATCACATGCTCTTGATAATAAGACACCTGTTATTGTGAAAATGTATTAAATGCTAATCAAGTTAGGATTTAAGCTATGGAAACATAGAAAACTTAACATGGTATCAGAGCTAGCATGAAAATAGCAGTTTTCATGAGGTAAATCTCTCTCCTTCGAACAAGAAAATTAGGGTTTTCTAATAAATTGGAATTTTTGAGTGCAAGTGACATAGGGAAGTGCGCCCCTCCTAGGCGCATCTTTTGGCACCAAGATCGGAGTTTTTCGGTGCGTAGATCCTCCGGAAAGTCAAGCCCTAGTTTGGCTTGGAACCAGAAAATGAGAAAACCAGAAACAGAACCAGAAATTGCACTATAGAATCTTACAAGTTCAATTTCAAGGGTTTGAATTTGGATTGTTGAGAAACTGACTGTACCGGCATACTCACCTCAGTCAAGCGCATCTTTTAGTGAGTACAGTTTTCATTTCTAAGAAATTTCAATTTTTTGTCATTTTCTGATCTCCGAGACAAGATGTCTCCAAGCACTAAGCTTGATGACAAGTTGGAAGGCATAGAAAACTCCTGTTCTTGGAAATAGAGAATATGATTCATTCTAGAAGAGAATGATCTTGCAAAGTTTATCAAGGAAGTTTTGTCGAAGCCCGAAGAAGATGAAGCAAAGGAAAAGTACAAGAAAGACATGATTAGAGCCAAGAGGATCATAGCAGATTCTATCAAGGATCACTTGATTCCTGAAGTATCCTCTAAGGATACACCTATGGAGATGTTTGATGTCCTATCGGGAATGTATGAAGGAAGAAACATCAACCAAAAGATGAACTTGAGAGCCCAATTCATAAGTACAAAGATGAGTAAGGGTGAATCTATCCACGAATACTTCACAAGGGTCTCTCAATTCAAAGAACAACTAGAAGCAATTGAAGACAAGAATGATGAAATCAAACTAGTGATGACCGCTCTCAATGGTCTTACTAGACCATAGGACTCCTCCATCTAGGCAATCTATACAATAAAGGAAAGCCTAAAATTTGATGTCCTATGGGAATAATGTGTTCAAGAGGAAGCTAGAGTAGCTAACTGAGAAGCACTACATAGAGCTGATGACCATGCTCTAGCAACTCATACTAGAAGAAGAAACAGAAAATATCATTTCAACAAGGAAACTCATAAGGGGTCTTATCCTCCTAAGAAGTTTCAAAAGAATAAAAAGGGAGATTACAAGCAGAAAGATTTCTCCTCTTATCAATGTTAACATTGTGATAAGATAGGACACATTGGCAGAAATTGTCCAACAAAGAAAGAAGAATATAAGAGGAAGAATAACAAAAGACATCTGCTCACTTAGCAGAAGAAGAAGAAGAAGAAGAACCTCCCGGGAACTTAGTAAAAGAAGAAGTTGAAGAATATGTTCTCTAGAAGATGTATCTGTCATTGGTATAGAAGAAGTTGGCTTTTATAAACTGAAAGGTTACTTAGAAGCAACCTTTATTCATGATACTACAATTCCATGTGAACTATGGCATAGAAGGCTTGCTCACATAAACTACAAAGCCCTACCACATGTGAGCAAGGTAGTTGCAGGTCTACCAGACCTAAAGATTGTTCAAGAAGGAATAAGTAAAGGATGAAGATACAGTTCTCAAGAAGCCGAGAAAGTGCCAACTTGAAGAAACATATGAAGCTGTAGTTCCCAAAGATGCAAAAGTTGCACCTTCTCTTGATGATGAGATTCCGAAAGAACATGATATGCTGGAGCCCCAAGAACCTCCCCACATGAATATCTCCCACAAGAGAAAACTAGCTTGGGCTCGTGAGACTATTCAAGAAGCAGAAAGGTATGGTGCTCTAGAAGGCTCCATAAGATAGAGTAAGAAGCCAAAGCCATTTCCTAGTTATGTGGATTTGATGTGTGACTTGTAGACAAAGAACCTACTTGTTTTGAAGCAGCGGTTCAAAAGAGAGAATGGGTAGAAGCCACGACTGAAGAATACCATTCCATAATGACGAATGATGTGTGGGAAGTAGTTCCCATACCAGAAGGTAAAAGTGTGGTATATTCCAAATGGATCTACAAGATAAAAACATACAACCGATGGAAGTATCGAGAAATACAAAGCCATATTTGTGGCACGTGGATTCTCTCAAAAGGAAGGGATCAATTATGAAGAGACATTTGCGCCTGTAGCAAGGTACACTTCTATCAGAACCATCATGGCACTTGCAGCGAAGACAAAATGGATGTTACACTAGATGGATGTGAAAACCTTCCTAAATGGTGTAGCAAGGTACACTTCTATCAGAACCATCATGGCACTTGCAGCCAAGACAAAATGGATGTTACACTAGATGGATGTGAAAACCTTCCTAAATGATGTTATTGAAGAAGTGTACATAGAACCAGTGTTGCAAACATCGGCGCGGCACATCGGCAAGGTCTAGGAAACATTGTTTTGTAATATCTGGGCAGCACATCGACAAACATCGACAATAAATCGACAAATTTACAAAATGAAAATTTTTTTTTCTTTCAATTTTTTAAATCTCGGGAAAAATCGATAAAAATTGGAAAAAAGTCGAGAATATCTCGGAAAAAATTGGAAAAAAATCAGAGATATCTCAAGAAAAAAGTAGCCTGATTTTTTCGACGATTTTTTGAGAAAAAATTGGCGAGCTGAAAAACTTGCGACTTCTCGTAACATCGCGATTTCTCGGTTGATGTTTGCAACACTGCATAGAAAACCACAAGGTTTTGAAGTCAAAGACAAAAGGATACATGTTTGTAAATTGAAGAAGGCTCTGTATGAATTGAAGCAAGCTCCAAGAGCTTGATATGGAAGAATCGATAGTTTTCTGACGAGCTTAGGCTTTACCAAATGTAAGGCTGATATGGAAGAATTGATAGTTTTCTTACGAGCTTGGGCTTTACCAAATGTAAGGCTGATCCTAACCTTTACTTCAAGGTTATGGATGATGAACCTGTCATATTGTTGCTGTATGTGGATGATTTATTCCTGACAGGTAATGAGAAGCAAATCTCATAGTGTAGGAAGAAGCTCACTGCAGAATTTGAGATGAAAGACCTTGGCTTGATGCATTATTTTCTAGGTCTTGAAGTATGGCAGAGCCCAGAAGGAATCTTCTTTAACTAAGGAAAGTATACAGTGGAAATCCTGAAAAGGTTTGAAATGAATAGGCATGGCCAAACCCGTGGATACACACTTGAAGTTGTTGGCTGATGCTTCGTCAGAATTAGTGGATGTGACACTATACAAACAAATCATTAGTTTATTGATGTATCTGACGAACACCTGGCCAGATATATGCTTTGCTGTCAACACCTTGAGTTAGTATCTGGTTGAGCCCAGACATGTTCACCTGGTAGCTGCAAAGCATGTGATGGGTTACCTGAAAGGTACGGTAGACTATGGTCTTAGTTATACTAGAGATGATGACTTCATACTGTATGGTTATACAGATTCAGATTGGGTAGGGAGTGTCTTAGATAGAAAGAGCACTTCATTAGGATGTTTCAGTCTGTGGTAAACCGCGATCTCATGGCTAAGCATGAAGTAGTCCAGTGTTGCTCTCAGCACTGCAGAAGCGAAATATATTGCAGCTTGTTTCGTCAGTTGTGAAGCCATATGGCTGCGGAAGTTGTTGTCATATCTATTCGATTTGGAGATGGATGCTACCTTGTTTCTATATGATAACCAAAGCTACATGAAGGTGACAGAGAACCCCATCTTCCATGATAAGACGAAGCACATAGAAATTCAGTACTTCTACATTCGTGACATGGTGTAGAAGAGAGCTATAAAGATCCAATATGTGAGCACAAATGAGCAGGCTGCAGATGTGTTGACTAAGCCTTTGTCTTGTGTAAAGTTTGACTTTGAACACTTCCGAGACAAGCTTGGTGTTGTCCGTAAGGACTTCCCTTGAAAGGGGGAGTAGTATTGATACTGTGGTATCCTGATCACAACAGGTAGCTCAATTGGGATTGATCATCCTTAGAATTGATCTTGTAATTCCAAAAGGAATGATCGTCTTAAATGTTGATCTTGATGGACTTAATCCCGAAATTCCAAAAGGAAGGATTGTCCAAGATGTTGATGGAATTGATCCCATAATTTCGAAAGGAAGGATCGTCCAAGATGTTGGGACTAACCATCCTTAGACTTGATTCCGTAATTCCGAAAGGAAGGATCGTCTTAAATGTTGATCTTGATTGACTTGATCTCGAAATTCTGAAAGGAGGACTGTCCAATATGTTGATGGACTTGATCTTGTAATTCCAAAAGGAAGGATCGTCCAAGATGTTGGGACTAACCATCCTTAGACTTGATTCCGTAATTCCGAAAGGAAGGATCGTCTTAAATGTTGATCTTGATGGACTTGATCCCGAAATTCCAAAAGGAGGATCGTCCAATATGTTGATGGACTTGATCCCGTAATTTTGCGAGGAAGGACCGTCCAAGATGTTGGGACTAATCATCCTTAGATTTGATCCTGTAATTTTGAAAGGAAGGATCGTCTTAAATGTTGATATGAGTGGATTTGATCCTGTAATTCCGAAAGGAAGGATCGTCTTAAATGTTGATGTGAGTGGACTTGATCCCGTAATTATGAAAGGAAGGATCGTCCAAATTTTGGGACTAATCATCCTTAGACTTGATCCCGTAATTCCGAAAGGAAGGATCATCTTAAATGTTGATGTGAGTGGACTTGATCCCGTAATTTCATAAGGAAGGATCGTCCAAGATATTGGGACTAATCATCCTTAGACTTGATCCTGTAATTTCGAAAGGGAGGATCATCTTAAATGTTGATGTGAGTGGACTTGATCCCATAATTCCGAAAGGAAGGATCGTCCAAGATGTTGGGACTAATCATCCTTAGACTTGATCCTGTAATTTCGAAAGGAAGGGCCGTCTTAAATGTTGATGTGAGTGGACTTGATCCTGTAATTCAGAAAGGAAGGATCGTCGAAGATGTTGGGACTAATCATCCTTGGACTTGATCCCGTAATTCCGAAAAGAAGGATCGTCTTAAATGTTAATGTGAGTGGACTTGATCCCGTAATTCCGAAAGGAAGGATCGTCGAAGATGTTGGGACTAATCATCCTTAGACTTGATCCCGTAATTCCGAAAGGATGGACCGCCTTAAATGTTGATGTGAGTGGACTTGATCCCGCAATTCTAAAAGGAAGGATCCTCCAAGATGTTTGGGACTAATCATCCTTAGACTTGACCTCATAATTCTAAAAGGAAGGATTGTCTTAAATGTTGATGTTAGTGGACTTGATCCCGTAGTTCCAAACGGAAGGATCCTTCAAGATGTTGGGACTAGTCATCCTTAGACTTGATCCTGTATTCCAAAAGGAAGGATCATCTTAAATGTTGATGTTAGTGGTGGACTTGATCTCGTAATTTCGAAGGGAAGGATCGTCCAAGATGTTAGTGGTAGACTTGATCCCGGAATTTCGAAAGGAAGGATCGTCTTGTGTACTTATGTGTTAGCTATCATCAGTATTGGTAGCTCCGTAAAGACTTGATCCCGTAATCCTGAAAGAGGAAGGATAGTCTGAGCACAACAAATGTGTTGTCCATAATCCTGTAATTACGAAAGGAAGGATCATGTTGGTTGTTGATGATGATGTTATACCTGACACATGTTGTTATTCCAGTTTTATGCTGATGAGCCAGCCTCGTGCTGTCGTCGTTGTTGTTATTCCAGCTTTATGCTGATGAGCCAACCTCGTGATGTCGTTGTTGTTGTTATTCTAGCTTTATGCTAATGAGCCAGCCTTGTGCTGTTGTTGTTAGTAATGTATCAGTTTTTATGCTGAAGATGTTGATACTTTAGCTCTGTACTGAAGATGATGATGATGATGTTCCAACAGTTCTATGCTGATGCTCTAGTTCCATGCTGCAGATGATCATGCTCCAGCTCCATGCTGCACATGATGATGCTCCATCTCCATGCTACGTATGATGATGTTCCCGTAGATGATGATGCTCCATCTCCATGCTGCAGGTGATGCCCCAGTTCCATGTTGCAGATGATGATGCCCCAGTTGCATGCTGCTGTTGATGTTCCAGTTCCATGCTGTAGATGATGATGCCCCAGTTCCATGCTGCAGGTGATGATAATCCAGCTCCGCACTGAAGATGATGATGTTGTTCAAAACTTTCGATGATCTATAGACGTACCAGACGATGTTCTAAAAGATGATGTTGATGATGCCTCCTCCTTTTGATGATGTTGTGTAGTGCCACACCAGTTGTTGTTGCTATTAGTAGAATACCCTTCTTGTTAAGGGGGAGTGTTGAAAGAATGTAACTTCGAAAAATATTCTACTTGTACTTTACATTATTATTATTCCTCCTTCGGGAGATGTCATTGATGGAAAAGGTCATGTAAAAGTCATGAAGTAAACCCTCTGTTGTGATTTGGGTTAATAGTACCCCGAAAAGAATAATATAATTATTACTATGAGTTCTCCTAGGTAGGTCGGCCCTGTCAGTTAGACAGGTCGACCCAGTTAGGGTAAAAGTCAGTGGGGAAGATTAATATAAATAGGGAGGCGCCCTCCCTCATTTATACACACTCACTCACACTTGTATTGCGCAAGAGAGAGAAAGGAGGGACAAAGATGGAGGACTAGTGTCTTTGGTGTTTGGCTCTTATGCTTGGGGTTTGTTCTCTCTCTCTGAGACCTTTTTCTTTGGTCATTGCATTTTGGTAATCTATATTGAGGAAGTTTTTGATGGGGTTTTCCCTTTAGGGTTTCCTAGGGTAAATTGCTATGTAACTTATGATTGTGTTCCTTTCAGTGTTCCTCTTTATGCTGTTATTGTGAAAATTGTTGATGTAATTGTAACTTTGGAAAGTATTCATTTGTATTTCTTATGTATTGTAACCCGATGTTTATTCCGGGATGTGTCTGTAATGTACTTGAGTCATGTCATGCCCCGATGTTCCTATCAGGAGGTTCTATAATGTAAACAGGTCATGTCAAGTCATTGTGGGTAACCCTCCTATTGGTTAAGGGTTAAAGTCCCCGCAGTTCCGAGGCACTAGGGTTGTTAGACTCACCTAGTGAAGTCGGCCCTAGTAGGGTTTTGTCAAGTCGTGCATTAGTATAAATAGAGAGCTAGCCTCTCTATTTATCACACACTCACTCACACTCAGTTGTAGCGCATAGCTGAGGAAGAAGAAGACACTGGGGTTAGGGAGAAAGAGGTTACTGCTATCGGGAGATCATCTTACTGTTTTGGGGTTTTACTTTTGGTGTTGATTCTATCTTTGAGGAAGTTGCGGGGTTTTCTCCATTTATGGTTTCCTTGAGGAAAAACACTGTGTTCATTGTCTCTTGTGTTTGATTGCTGTGCTTGTTATTCTCTTAGTTAAAAGATCCTAATATAATGCTAGCTTAATGTTAAAAATTTAACATGGTATCAGAGCTAACCTGAGAATAAGACACTGTGCAGCTGCGGGAACTAGGGCTTCCTACTTTGTGGATCTCTCTCCACAGATTTTCAGCAAAAGAAGGTTGGAATAACTCTCCTCCCTAGGGCGCATCTTTCTGTCGAAATAGAATCCAATTCTGAGGTTTTTTCAGTTTTGGACCCGACACTACTGTCGAAAATTAAGGCTTTCCACAGAAGTGGAATTTTTCAGTGAGCCCAGGCCTGGATTGATCTCCTCCTCAAAATTGAAATTTAGAGATCAAGATCAAAGCATTTGGTTGGACAGAACTCCATAAAAGCAAAACCCTAATCTGCTTCTGAACCAACACTGCAGAATTTCAGCTCCAAATCCAGATCCGACATCTTGACCTGGTAAGATCTAAATCTTTTGCATTTCCATTTGAGGTTCTCAGTTAAGATGTCTCATCATTCCAAGCTTGATGAAAAGCTTGAGGGAGCTGATAACTTCTGAGCCTGGAAGTATAGGATCTCCCTGGTCCTAGAAGAAAATGAGTTGGACTCCTATATTAGTGAGGAGGTTCCAGTTCCGGAGGGAGATGAGGGTAAGGACTTACATAAGAAGAAGTTGGTTATGGCAAAGAGGATCATTGCTGATTCAATCAAGGATCACCTCATACCACAGGTGTCCTCCCTAAAGACACCTAAAGCTATGTTTGATGCCCTAACCAAATTGTTTGAAAGGAAGAACATAAACCGGAAGATGACTTTGAGAAACCAATTGAAGAATGTAAACATCCAGAATGCAGAGACCATCCAGTCTTACTTTACAAGAGTCTCTCAGATCAAGGAACAGTTGGAAGCAGTGGATGAAGAAGTGGAGAATGCAGAGATTGTAATGACCACCTTGAATGGTCTCCCTAAATCATGGGACTCCTTTATTCAAAGAATTTGTGCCAGAAAGAAGTTAGTCAAGTTCAGCAGACTATGGGAAGAATGCTCTCAAGAAGAAGCTCGAATAGCAGCTCGAGAAGAAAAGATGGGAAGTGAAGATCAAGCTCTCACGGTACACTCCAAGAAAACCAGAAGAAGTTCTCATCACCCCAGAGGTAAGCCTTTTCATAAAGATAACACTAGGAAAGATTTGTCTAGAATCAGATGTTATACATGTGACGAGAAAGGACACTATGCTAGAGAATGTCCTCGAAACAAAAATGTCTCTCACAAGAAGAAGGGAAACAAGAGAAGACATCATGCTCATGCTGCAGAGGACGATGAACCTTCTAGAAAGAGAACTAGATATGAAAGTGAAGATTCTTCAAGTGATGAAGAATATGTTTTGATTTCCGCTCTCACGGGAAACATTAGTCATGGAAGCAATGATTGGCTTATAGACAATGGGGCTTCTAAACATATGACAGGATTCAAGGAATCCTTTGTGAAACTATTAGAACATGAATCACCTCACAAGGTGAAACTTGGAGATGACTACCAGTATCCAATAAAAGGTAGTGGGGAATCCTCCTATAAGCTAGACTCTGGAAAGTCTATGACAATGAAGGAAGCATTGTTTGTACCAAGACTAAAGAAGAACCTCCTCTCCATATCTACATTAGATGCAAAAGGCATGAGGGTTGCATTTATAGATGGCCAAGTTTTCATGTGGCCAAAGGGAAAGACTATTAATTATGCAGTAGTGATTGGGGAACAAGAAGGAGGTTTATACAAATTAAAGGGCCTTCCAGAACAAGCCTTGGTCCATGACACAGTAGAGCCAAATGAACTTTGGCATAGAAGCCTTGCACATGTGCATTACAGAGCACTTCCACTTGCAAGCAAAGATGTTGAAGGTCTTCCAGAAATTCAAGCAAAACATGTTGGAGTCTGCAAAGGATGTGCGAAAGGAAAGAACACAAAGAAGACATTTCCAAGTAGCGAGAGCAAGGCAAAAGGAATCTTGGAAATCATCAACTCCGATGTATGCGGTCCAATGTCATCAAGTTCATTAAGCGGATATGTATACTATGTTTCGTTTATTGATGACTTTTCTAGGAAGACATGGATTTACTTCATGAAGAACAAAGATGAAGTATTCAACAAGTTCAAGGAATTCAAAGCCTTGATCGAAAACTACACTGAAAAGAAGATCAAGACTTTTCAATCAGATAATGGCGGAGAATTCACATCAAATGAATTCAAAGAGTTATGCAAAGACTCTGGGATTAAGAGGGAGTTGTCCACTCCATATAATCCACAACAGAATGGGATTGCATAAAGGAAGAATAGAACTATCATGGAAGCTGCAAGAGCAATGCTTCATGATTAAGATCTTCCTATGCATTTGTGGGCAGAAGCTGCCAGAACAGCTGTGTATGTATAGAACCGTACTCCACATAGAGTACTCGAGAACAAAACACCTGAAGAAGTCTTTTCCGGCAAGAAACCAGAAGTAAGCCATCTCAGAATATTCAGATGTCCAGTGTACATACACATTCCAAAAGAGAAGAGGACGAAAATTAGATCCTTCAGGAAAGAAGGGTATATTTGTGGGATACTCTGAAAGCTCGGAGGTTTACATAATATACTTTCCAGGATTCAAGAAGATTGACATCAACAGGGATGTGACATTTGATGAAGACTCAGCTTACAACAAATCTAGAAAGAGGCCTGCTGAAGAACCTGAAGAAACAGAAGCACCCAGAATTCATCACACAACCATGAACGAAGAAACTCAAGAAGAAGATTGAGAATTTGAAGAACCTCAAGAACCTGTAGATCCACCTTAAGAGAAGAATCCTCACAAGAGGAAACCTGCTTGGGTACGAGAAGCTATCCAAGGTGCGGAAAGATATGGGGCTCCAGAAGAGAATCACAGAGAAAGAAAGAGAACCAGATCCTTCTTCGGATATGTAGCTTTATTATGTGATTTCATCGATAAAGAACCTTCGAATTATGAAGAAGCGACAAAATAGAAAGAATGGAAGGATGCTATGATCGAAGAGTATCAATCGATCATGAAGAATGATGTTTGGGATGTTGTCCTAAGACCAGAAGGGAAGTCTGTTGTAACCTCCAAATGGATCTACAAGATCAAGCATGCTGCAGATGGTAGCATAGAAAAATATAAAGCAAGATTTGTTGCTCGTGGTTTCTCCCAAAAAGAAGGAATAGATTATGAAGAAACTTTTACACCTATAGCCATATATACTTCCATCAGATCAGTACTTGCTCTGGCTGCAGTGATGAAATGGAAGATACACCAAATGGATGTCAAGACTGCTTTCTTGAATGGTGTAGTAGAAGAAGTGTATGTGGAGCAGCCACTCGGTTTTGAGACACATGACAGGGAGTCTCATGTGTGTAGATTGAAGAAAGCCCTGTACGGTCTGAAACAGGCACCTAGGACATGGTACAACAGAATTGACAGCTTTCTATCCAGTTTGGGCTTTACCAAGAGTAAAGCAGATTCCGACCTTTACTACAAGGTTGAAGATGGCAGCCCAGTGGTGCTACTACTTTATGTAGATGATCTATTTGTAACGGGTATGGATGGGTTGATTGCTGATACGAAGAGGAAGCTTGCTGTCGAGTTCGAAATGAAGGACTTGGGTATGATGCATTATTTTCTAGGCATGGAGGTGTGGCAGAATGCGGATGGAATCTCCCTCGGACAAGGGAAGTATGCAGTAGAGGTCCTAAAGAGGTTTGGGATGATGGACTGCAAGGCCATGACCACACCTATGGCATCGAACCTGAAGCTATTGAGTGATGCTTCATCAGAAGCGGTTGATGCTACGCTGTATCGTCAGATGATTGGGTCCTTGATGTACCTGATGAACACGAGACTAGATATTTGCTTTGCTGTGAACACCTTGAGCCAGTTCTTGACAGATCCAAGACATGTTCACTTGATTGCTGCAAAGCATATTCTGAGGTACCTGAGGGGTACAGTTGATTATGAGCTCAAGTATGAGGCGAATCAGAAGATTAACCTGGAGGGTTATGTTGATTCAGATTTGGCAGGCAGTGCCATCGATAGGAAGAGCACTTCAGGGTGTTGCTTTAGTATGGGATTAGGTTTGATCTCTTGGTTTAGCAGAAAGCAATCCTGTGTGGCATGAGTACAGCTGAAGCAGAGTATGTGGTAGCTTGTTCAACTAGTTGTGAGGCAGTATGACTAAGGAAGCTACTGTCTGATTTATTTGATCTCCAGTTGGATGCTACTTGTATATATTGCGACAACTAGAGTTGTGTGAGGTTGTCGGAGAACCTGGTGTTCCTTGACAAGTCGAAGCATATCGAGATCAAGTATCACTATATCAGGGATATGGTGCATAGGGGAGCAGTGAAGCTCCATTATGTTGCGACGGACGAACATATAGCTGATGTGTTGATGAAGCCATTAGCCAGAGTGAAGTTTGAGTACTTCAGGGAGAAGCTTGTTGTTCTCCAGATCGAGGTTCCTTCCAAGGGGAAGTGATGAGCCCGTGAGCCATTCTGACACGGTGAGAGGATTGGTTCCTTCCATGGTTAGATGTAAGGGCTGAGCCATTCTGTCATGGTGAGAGGATTGGTTCCTACATGATCAGATATAAGGGCTATTTCCATTCTTGGAATGGAGGTGCTTGGTTAGTTACCAGGAATACTTGGTCTAGGACTGAGGGCCATTCTGATATGACTGTAAGATGTGTTCTCACATGATCAGATGTGAGCGCATGGCCATTCTGATGTGATTGAGGGATGTGTTCCCACTTGATTAGATAGAAGGGTTGTTGCCATTCTTTGAATGGAGGCACTTGCTCAGTTACTAGGAATCCTCAGTCTGGGACTGAGAGCCATTCTGATATGATTGAGGGATTGGTTCCCACATGATCAGATGTAAGTGCAGAGCCTTTCCATAGATGATAGTAGGTGTGTCCTATCATGCTGATGGATGTGAGTGCTGGCCTTTCCACAGATGATAGTAGGTTTGTCCTATCATGTTGGTGGATGTGAGTGCTGCGCCTTTTCACAGATGGTAGTAGGTGTGTCCAACCATGCTGGTGATTGTAAATGTTGTGCCTTTCCACAGATGGTAGTAGGTGTGTCCTACCATGCTGGTGGATGTGAGTGCTGTGCCTTTCCATAGATGATAGTAGTTGTGTCCTATCATGCTGGTGGTTGTAAGTGCTGAGCCTTTTCACAGATGATAGTAGGTGTGTCCTACCATGCTGATGAATGTGAGTGCTGTGCCTTTTCACAGATGAGAATAGTTGTCCTATCATGTTGGTGAATGTAAGTGCTGGGCGTTTCTGACATGATTGGATTGGTTCCTATCATGGTCAGATGTGAGTGCTGGGCATGCCTTTCTGACATGGTGTTGGATGTGTTCCTCTCATGGTAAGATGTAAGTGTTGGGTGGGCCATTCTGACTTAGGGTAAGATATAAGCGCTGAAGAAGACCTACATGGAGGCTAGGCCTACAACCAGCATGAAAAAGGGCTAGATCTGTAGAACTTCCCGTGACGAAAGAATCATGAGATAACATCCGTGATGATCCAGTGATGATGATCCAATAGTGATGATCCAGATCGAGTGATGATCCAGATCCAGTGATGATGTCCGGTGATGATCCAGATTGAGTGATGATCCAGATCAGTGATGATGATCTAGATCGAGTGATGATCCAGATCCAGTGATGATGATCCAGATCGAGTGATGATCCAGATCCGATGATGAAGATGACTTGAAGATGAAGATGACTTGAAGATGACGAGGACTCGATGGTGATCCAGATGATACAGAGAAGAAGACTTGTGCTGATAAATTGTGTCGAGAGAATACCTTCCTAGTTAAGAGGGAGTGTTGATGTAATTGTAACTTCGGAATGTATTCACTTGTATTTCTTATGTATTGTAACCCGATGTTTATTTCGGGACGTGTCTGTAATGTACTTGAGTCATGTTATGCCCCGATGTTCCTATTGGGAGGTTCTATAATGTAAACAAGTCATGTCAAGTCATTGTGGGTAACCCTCCTATTGGTTAAGGGTTCAAGTCCCCATAGTTCCGGGGCACTAGGGTTGTTAGACTCACCTAGTGAAGTCGGCCCTAGTAGGGTTTTGTCAAGTCGGGATATAGTATAAATAGAGAGCTAGCCTCTCTATTTATCACACACTCACTCACACTCAGTTGTAGCGCATAGCTGAGGAAGAAGAAGACACTGGGGTTAGGAAGAAATGTAGACACTGAGAGGGGGGGGGGGGGGAATCAATGTGAAGCCAATTTTAGATTTTTCTTAGCTTATCACAGTTAGCTACCAATTCATCATTCCATTATTCTACCATAATCATTTCATAAACATCTTTCACTTCATCATTCACACATCATAAGCATTTCATTCATAAAGAACCATATCACAAAAGAACACAACACCATATAATTTTGTAATCTTTTTGTATTAGTTTTGGTTCGGCTACAACCGTTAGGCAAAATTAGCACCTATTGATACAAAGAGCATCTACTCTTTATCCAGGACCCTACCTGGTTTTCTTAGACCCTGCTAAGAAGGATTTGAGGTATCCTAACCTCAAAAGCAAGACAAACTTGCATTTACAATTAAAGCTTACTGTCACATCACATCATATCACTGTCACGTGCACTCACTGCCAAGTCATCATTTTGCTCCTATCACTGATCATCAATCTCAGTTCTTCATCAACACTGCTGCTAGACAACCTTTGGTCAATACCTCATCTGCTGATCAATTTGCTCTCATCATCTGCTCTGCTGCTCAAAGATCATACCAATTCACCAAAGATCTGCCCATCATCTAGTCTTACTCTTATGCTGATTGAAGAGATGTCCAGCTGGTAAAATAGCAGTAACCTCTTACCTCAATCCTCTTGAAGACCAACTCAAACTTACCTTGCATTACCTTGCTACCTAAATATGAATATGTCTGATATAGAACTGTAGCTCTGCTACTCTGCTGTTCACAGTGGCAATTTCCCAAAAAACCTCTGTCATTTTGTTGATATCACATTTGCACATATTGACTTCTCTGTGAATTTTCACTGTCCTCATCATGCATATTCAGCTCATCCTGCTTTTCATACACAATTTACCTCATATAGCTTTTAAATTCCATCAACATCATTGCACTCAATGTGAGGTCAATATTTGACTGTCAAAACATCACCGTGACTGTCACTATTTCAAGCATGTCACTGTGTACATAATTATCATCATCATCATAACACCATCATCACAATCAATTTCATTATCAACCTTTGTTGACTGTGTGTATATCATAGTATATGGAAAAGCATCATCATATCTTGGTGTATCAATTCATAGAGTAGCATATGTCACAACTACATGCTCCAGCTTGCACCTATACTTGCACACTAATATCACTGTACATACTATTGTATGTACATATACTATGACTGTTCATACATGCCTCTTCACTTCAACAGTATAGGAGTGCATCATTGTATACCTCTGAGCATATGAGTCATCCCTGAGCATTGCTGAACGTTTTACTGTGCAAACATCATATTACTGTACGCTAACAAGGTCACTGTGGAAGTGCCATTCCATTTGCAAAGACAAACTCGTGACTGTGTAAACCTTCTGCTGCTGGTTAGTTTCAGAGCTTGGGAAACTTCAACTTAGTCCATCAGCTAAATGCATATATACAACACTCAGATCACTGTAATCTTTCTCCAAGAACTGTTTTCCTTCACAACTAGGACTGTCTAGACTTCATAATGCGATCACTGCAATGCTGTGTGAAATGTACAATTTCAGCAAGAATAAATAAATTGAACATACCTTGACTACTAGGACCTTGAACTGTGTGTATCAAGCTGTTACCTTCAATAATAATATGCTGAGATAAATCTGTGTTTTTCCTTTAACCTGGGTTAACTTTGGACTCAAAACAAGCTTAACCTTGGATGATCTTCCTGTACTGTTGCTATCTCTGCTGCCTTTGACTGATTATGGCCAAGTTTCAAAAGGTTTGTTCCATATTGATAACTGCTCCTGTAACCCACTCTCCCATTTAAAAAAAAAAAATTACGGGCAATGAAGCGCTCCTATTCCAACTTAATAAGCAAAGAATCCCCTGTTCCTGATTTTGTAAAATTGCTATGATATTTCACAGCCTTGGTGCCAACCTTCTTGCACAAAATGCCGCTATACATATTTGGAAATTTAAGGACAAAATTCACTAGTCCTCCATATCTCAATTCACTTGCTGTAGCATAAATATTAAAACCTGATATAAACAGAAGCAATTTCTAAGGGGCATTTAGAAGAACATCAATGCGGACAAAATAAAAAAGAGTTCACTTGCCCATAAAGACATCCGCAGCCCGACTTCTTTGCACACAACAACGCAACTTTCAGTGTGATATTATGCCTATAAGAGGCAAGGTGATTATTGACACAGCAACACGCATATGATAGCTATGTTCTCCTGCATATCCATATTCACACACGTTATGATAGCTACATTCTCCAAATTGGAGCCGCAGAACCAAATTGTGGAAAACTTCCTCTTCCACTTCCACCTGGCACCAGTTATGGTGAATTTCTCCTAAGATCCCATCAAAAGCTATAACATATTAGTAGCTCCCTTCCCTTAATCGAAGAAGACCCTGGATCAGATCTTGAGAAAATTTATAGCTTCACGCTGTAAAAACGAATCCAGCATCACATTTTCAAAAACCAAATCATTCACAGAACATGCTCTTTCACTGAAGAATCTCAGAGCATTCCATGCAAATTTCCACAGTCAAAAGATCTTGTTCCCACAAAATTTTCACTGCTCCCACGAATTAAAAAAATTCCTTGACTGCTCCCACGAATTAAAAAAAATTCCTTGACTGCTCCCACGAAATTTCATTCTATTCTGCGGCTGGCTCAGTTAAAAATCACAGAGCTACACCGAAATTTCCATACACACAAATGAGAGCACGTGAGGGGTATTTATATTAATTTTTACCTCATTTTGGGGCCGACATGCAAATATATTTATTTATTTATTTTTATTTTAAATTTAATTCTGAGCCGACATATAATATGTTGGGTCGACATACCAGATAACCATTGACTGAGCCGACTTTGTTTGACTGAGTCGACCTGACATAATCTTCTTTTGTCTTCGTCATGCATACTTCAAAGTTAATTTTAATTTTAGAGCTGGTCCATATTCAAAGGCTCACAAACCAAGACCACATCAAAATAATAGGGGCATCATGAGCTGAACAAGGACTTGTTCATCAACACATCAAAGACTCCATATACTTCAAGAGCTCCAACAAGCAACAAGGGTTTAATCTCCATGGTTACCACCATCGTGATGACACAAAGAGTTCCACGGAATTCTTCAAGAGCTTCAAGGGATTCAAGGGTTATGTTATCAACATGCCACATCATACAAATGACCCACCTTGCCTTCACCATTGCTTCTTCATCAGGCAAGAGGCATCATGGGCTTCTTCAACGTCTACCAGGGCTTCAAGACCATCTCTAGGGTCTTCTGCATCATTAGCTGGGTCTTCAACATCTTCAGCAAAGTGGTGGCTTCAATGACATCAAGTCTATGTTGGCATCAATGACAATTTCATCAACAAGAAAGAGGTTACTGCTGTCGGGAGATCATCTTACTGTTTTGGGGTTTTACTTTTGGTGCTAATTCTATCTCTGAGGATGTTGCAGGGTTTTCTCCATTTATGGTTTCCTTGAGGAAAAACACTGTGTTCATTTTCTTTTGTGTTTGATTGCTGTGCTTGTTATTCTCTCAGTTAAAAGATCCTAATGTAATGCTAGCTTAATGTTAAAAATTTAACAAAAATGTATTAAATGCTAATCAAGTTAAGACTTAAGCTATGGTAGCATAGAAGACTTAACACGAAATGGGCCATGAAGACAGTTGAAAGTTTTCATCTCGACGAGATTGGAAAAACGAGAATTATGAGCTCATCAAGACGAGATGGAGGTTATGTAGGTAATTCAAATACAAATTATGCAAATGATATGAAAGCTTTAGTTGATTATGAATGGAATTTATTTGTTGACTATGTGTTACACCTCAGAGTGTCTGAAGCGTTCCTTTCAGAGTGGGGGGTTTCTTTTTCTTTTGTAAAGGACAAGTTTTGGGGCTATATTATGTAGAGTGTTATTTTGGGGCCAAATAACCATGATTAGGTTATGACAAGTCCTCTTGGTTTTCATGCCAAGAAGTGTTGGCTTAGTGGCATTGCTGACTGTCTCTTGATGTAAATTTCCTTAAAACTCAAACTTGAGCTACACAATATATTTTTAATTTTTACTGATAACCACACATGAGTTTCTTTACTAGTAATGCGACGGCAAAATAAATACTGAGAAACATGTAACAATAATCACATCAATATAGACAGTATTTTTGGGTATGGAAACCTTCGGAAAAACCCAAGATGGAAAAACTGGCGCAACAGTCAGATAAGAAATTTTATTACGAAGATATGGAAAAAGTACAATCCAATAGATTAATTCACCGAACCTGGCAAAATATAAGCTGTTGGACATTGGGTTCAAGTTTTCAACGCTCCCCGCGAGTTTCGTGACATGGACTAATCGCCTCCCAAGATCCTAACTCTGGAGATTGTGGCAGAGATTAACACTGCGGGTTTAGGTCTAATGACAATCGTGAGTCCAACAAATGGTATTAGAGCAACAGACCAAGGGTTCGAAACTCACCCGGCTCCCGTTGGGGGAGATTGTTGGACATTGGGGTCAACGCTCCCCGCGAGTTTCGTGACATGGACTAATTGCCTCTCGAGATCCTAACTCTGGCGATTGTGGCGGAGATTAACACCTACGGGTTTTGGTCTAATGACAATCGTGAGTCCAACATAACTTCTACACATCACTGGGGAAACCTAACAAAATGGTACAACCCCCTGCATACTTGTAGGACTTCCTTCGTTAGCAGTGCGACCCTCCTGCGTAGCTGTACAAAATCCATACGGCTGCTGCGGCGGCCTTTGCTGAGTTGTACGACCTCCGTCTACATGAGTATGTACGGCCCTATGCTCTGCCTGATTTGTTGGCGAATATTTCGGGTTAGTGCTCCTCCGTCTTCTCTGCAAACTTCTTCCTCGAACTTCCCTCTGTGTGTGTGTGAGTGTCCTCTCCACCAAATATTCCTTGAATTCAATGGTCAAGTGAAAATCCTAACCCTCACGATGTATCAATGGATGTGATCCTCTGGTGAGATCAATGGTTAAGATTAGATTAGCCATCACTTAAATTTTTTCACTTCTCCCTTATAAAAATGACTCCATTAACTCAAAATCAAATTAGATTAATTAATGTATTTTCCTAAGTTTAAACTTAGGAAAATCACATTAATACATTTGGCTTCTTGTTTAATGTCTTCTAGCATGCAAGGACACATGCAATGATAGAATACCTTCGTTGTTGCCACTTTCTAACACTCCCTCTCAACGAGGAAGGGATTTGGTAGCAACCCGAACTTGTCTCTAAACTTCACAAAACTGTGTCTGCAAAGTGCCTTGGTGAAAATGTCTGCCACCTGCTCATGTGTCTGAATGTACTCCAATCGAATGGTTCCTTTCTGTACACAGTCTATCAGGAAGCGATACCGGATATCAATGTGTTTGCTCCGGTCATGGAACACTGGATTTTCAGATAGGCTGATGCCACTCTGATTGTCATAGTGAACCACTGTAGCCTCTAGCCCACACTCGAATAACCTTGAAAGCAACTTCCTCAACCGTATTTCCTCACAAGCAGCTAATAGGATGACATGTACTTAGCCTCTGTCGATCTCAATGCAACCTGTTGCCGCTTTTGACACACCTGAGGAGAATGTGGCGAGAATATTCAAGTCACTTGGTGTGTCCTTGGGGGCAAGTCTTGAGTGAAGGCTGTCACCTTATTCTTGAATCCTTTGTTTAGTCCAACTCCTAACGAAGCCAAGGGGGGTAGACCCTAAGAGTTGCTAAGGATGATTAGGCTTTAGTGGTAATGGTTTAGATGTTGAGTTTTTTAGTAGTTTTTCAACAACAATAATAAAACAAGACATTTGTAAGATGAACCGATTACAACAACATAAATAGCACAAGAGTTTTAAATGACACATTCAACTCATAAATTATATAGATAGAAAAATATAGACCAGTGTTGAATAAAATGGAGTCACAGGATTGTATATGCAGAAAATGTTGAAGTAGATGTTTTGCAATTGTGTCTTGGTAGGTTTTAAATTATTGTGAAAAAATGAGTGATTTAGATTATGGGGAAGGGAACTCCAAATATACCCAAAAGTACGAGGAGTATGTCGAAAACCCTTATCCGATGCGATTCTACGCGAGGAATATGTGGGCTGGATTAGAGTCTCTAAGATGTGTCCTACACTACACCAACAAGAGTGTATCTTGACAGTGTCCCGAGGTCATTACCTAGTTGTTCTTGCTTACTCTGTGAACTTTCCCTGCAATAGATTAAATCGATGCGTTCAATTTTCGCCTTGGGAGGTTAATTCAAGTGAGACTAATTAAACTAGTCACCCACATTGCTTTTGATGCAACCAACTGTTCGGTTGAACAACAACAGTGTAGAGCATACACAACAGAGTCTTGTTAATTTTAAGGATTTTATGTGCTATGTGTTTGCTTGTTTATTAAATCCTTGATCCAGATGGAGATCGGTGGCCACACACCTATTCCATTGGCTCAAAACAATTGTCCACTGTGACAATTTCTTAGTTATTTTCTACGGTTTTTTGGGTCCCAAACTTTCAGGGCTGTTTTGAGGCCCTAAACGATGTTTTTTGGCGATTCAGTGGGCCAATGAGTTGCCAATGACATGCATTTGGCCTCATTAGAAAGATCTAAAGCTTGGATAGACCTTTCCAAAAGGTTATCGAGCGCTCAAATCGGAGATTGTATGCAAAAGTTAAGACCTCGGGAAGTTGACTATGTTATCCCCTAATTCTGCGCTTAGTGGATATCTAGTGAGCCGCCAGAGTATTGAACAAGTCAATTGTTCATTATCAGTGCTCAGAAGGTTTCGCGGTTCATCAAGACCTTTTTTGGGCCTCTTTTTTAATAAAATGCATGTTTGTACCCCTTGGGGGCGTTGTAATAAATGCTCTAACATGACAAACGTTTTGTAAAGGACTTGGCTTACTAAGACTAAGTTATCAATCCAATTATTCCAAGGTGTTTTTTCCCTTGTTAATTATGCAATGCTGAATAAGCGATTTATAATTTTCGAGTTTTTCATCGCTCCTCCAACGCTGGAATTTTTGTCATGGTGCTTAGGCCTTAGGAGGTTATTAAAGTTCGCGTGTCGATGTATATAAGTGTGTTAGGCATTGTTTTGAGTCGTATGGATAGGTACTATGACCCCCTAGCCTAAAGTTTCGTTTGATTCCGAGAAATTTTTTTTTTTCCAGTCTTTTAAGCCATTTTTTAATGGTTTAAATGGAAAAATTCAAAATGTAAAATGTTCGTTTTTGGCGTGGTTGGGCTCATTTTCAAGGTGAGAGCAACATCTTTACCCTAGTGGCCACTTTCACTATGTTTGGGGCAGATAAAACACCTCGGAAGGCGTTATTTGGCTAATAGAGCATTAGAATGACATTTAAATGCTAAATTTTGAGAAAATGCACTAAAGTCAAAAAATTAAAAAAGTCAAAAATCAATATAAAATTAATTGGAGTGACATGGCATGATGTCACCATAGGACAATCGACCCTTGTTAGCATGAAGTGGACTTTAACTTTGGTTAAAAGTTTGAAGTGGCTACGAATTAAAATAAAAGAAGAGGGTGACGTCAACTCAAGGAGTGATCTCACGTTGGCGCTAATGTGAAGGTGATGAGTGGGATTGGGGGACCCTCTTCACATAAAAATTCAAGGTTAATCCATGTATATCCAACGCTAGCGAATGGTTGAGGAGTGTGACGTCAGGGGAAGACCCACGCTAGTTTGTTTGGTGGGTGGCGTCAACTCTAAAGGGAGAGATCCACGCTAGCTTCTAAGTTGATGTGAATGGGGTGCAGGTGGACCCCTCCCCATTTGTTAATATCCTCATCATTTAAAACTTTCGGTCAAACCAGCCTTTCTCTAATTTGATCTGGCATCATTCAATGCCGTACATTAGCGCGAGGATAGTACTCGCATGTGTGGCGAGGTTGGTGAGGGTTTTGGGTGTGTTGGCATTTGTTGGGTGAGTGAGGTCAGTTCCTCTTCACTTCAACTCCAGGTTGACTCAGTCCAAGCTCAGTTCCAGTTCAGTTAAACTCAATTACACTCCGAGTTGATCTTCAGTTGATTGGTGATCCCCTGGGTCTGGGTTTTGTTATAAAAGCGAGGCATTCTTCGCCGTTTGAGACAGAAGCAAAAAACCTATGCTCATGTAATTTGTTTTTTATCATCTGAATAATATTGAGACTTTGGAGGTCCATTGGTGTTCATGTCACATGGTGAATGGTGTATACGTATTGAGGTAGTCTTGTTTAAATTTGTTTATGCTTGATATCGAATTGGTAATCAATCTAGCTTAGAGGGTTCTTTGAAACACATAGGGTAAATATTTGATGCTTCAAGTTATTTACTTACATTTTGGTTTCTTGAGATTCAAGAGTAGCATTGTTTATTAAGGTGTATTCATGCTCTTTTGGTTTCCATTCCTTGAATGTACTAGATTTGATCCCTTTTTGTGCAAGTGTGAATAAGTTTTTTTAGGTTGCAACTTTGGAATAAGGGGAAGAGCTAAGTTGCATCGCCCTCTTCAAATCTTGAAGAATCTACAAATTCTTGTGCCCATTATTACCTTCAAGTCTGAGAAAGATTCAAGCTTGAGCAAAGCTTTTCTCTTCTTCCTCTCTCAAACCTCAAAACTTTTCCTTGGTTACCTGTTGAAGCAAGCTTTTTTTTCATTTAAAAAAAAGTTTTATAATAAAGATTAGCTTGTTATTTTACCAGATCTAAAGCGCATCTAAATCATAGTTATAAGCCTAGATCTAGCAGCTATTACTCAGTACTTTAAGTCCCGAATTTTCCAATCTTTGCTAGTACTTAGTAGTGTATTTTTCTTATTGTATTATTGCACTAATCCACTAATTTGTAAACTTTTAACTTGCTGGTTTTTAGCAGGCTGAACAAAAAAGAGAGGGATTCATTGCCGAAATTTTGTGCTTTAAACCTTCCGGAGCACCTGAGATCCAACCCACTTTCCCCTTCTTCATTCCCTTTCTCTGGAATGCTTTATAGGCCTTTTTGATCACTTTCCAAGATCAAAAGGGAGCCCCAAACATCAAAGCATTGTAATAATTAATAAAGAGCAAGTGGGATAAAGGCTCCCACACCCCACTTCCCCCATTTGGGGGAAGCTTGTATCGTCCATTGTCTATTTTCACACTTTGCTTTATACCTGCACAATGAATGGTTAGAGTAGAATAGAAAAAGTTAGCTTCATCTTTTGAAACAGTTTGCTAGTGTAGTTTTGCTTCACTTTTCAAGTATTTTTATGTCATATAAATTGTTAAAAAGAACCCAAAGTCTCTTGAATGTCACTGAAAAGTGGATCAAGAGCAGTCTCCATCGGAGAGGTTTTGCTTTTTGTCTTAGATTAGATTTCCTGTTTTCATATAAATTGCTAAATAAAAAGAACCTAAAATCTCTTGAATCTCACCTAAAGGTGGATCAAGAGTGCTCTTTGTCAAAGAGTTTGTTGTTTAATTTTCAGTTCATTTCCTTTAGCATTTTTTACCTTTTCCAGAAATCTCTTAAATGAATTGGAATTTACATTTACTACACGGTGTATGCTCTACCCACTTGTGGGATACCCAGAAGCGATTGTAGATTCACTAAATCTTCACATTTTAATCCACTTCAACCATAAATAAAACACTCTCCCAAGAAAACCAACGAATATTCGGCGTTGATCGTCAATAACCGAAAGTGGGCAAATTTTGCCTGTGAACGCAGGAACCACTGTACCGAGACCTTGAAATCACAATTAGACTACATTGTTGTTGGTGTAGCGTTGAACATAGCTTTAGAGACTCCGGACAACCCACATGTTCTTGTACGGAACCACTTAGACTATTATCCGGACATATCTCCAGTACTGAAAGGTATATCTTGGAGATCCCCTTCCTTTTTAATAATCAACTTCACCCCTAAAATTTACAAAGAACATTTGCAAAACATTCTCAAGCACACCCCAAACTTGTATCAAGCATCCCAAGCACTACATTGACTCCATTTGGCACTGGTCTTATCAATTATTCATTTGCTTATTATCTATCTGGAGCACTTGTTTTATCTATTTTCATATCATGCTATGGGTCCTTTTATTTTAAATTGGCATTATCAAGTGGTTGTGCATCTTTAATTATCTTGCAAGTAAAAACTTGGATCATTAAATTGTTATTGTAAATCTCTTTAAAAAACTCCTAAAAAACACCCATCCTTGTTATACACCAAAAAACATTTCAAAACACAAGAGTCTTAGAAACTCTTTGTAGTGTCTTGACCCTTTGGCTTCGTTAGGCATTTGCCCAAATAGAGTATTCGGGATCAGGTGACAACACCCAACTCTTTGCTTGCCCCCTGTTGCCGCCTAATTCACACTTTAAGGTGCAGGAAAGTCACAACCTACTATGTGTGTCCTTGGGGGCAAGTGAGAGCTGGGGACCATTGTCACCACAGCCCACCACTCCTCCGTTTAGGCAAGATCCCAACAGAGCCAAGGGGGGTAGTCCCTATGGAAAGACTATGTTCCAGGTTTATTAATTAATTGAAGATTAATTAAAGGGATCTTTTTATTAAGATTACAAAATTACAGGACCAGTGCCTATATTAAATGGAGTCAAAAGATTACAAGTTACAACAATAACAAATCAAGGTATTTAAGTAACGTACAGCTGATCTAAACTTATCTGCAAAAAGATAGCGGAATAAAATGCTTTAATGTGAACTTATTGAACCAACAGGAAATGAAGGAAAGAAAGACTTTAAGTTTGATTCACTTGAAGCAATTTAAACAAATATTAAACATTCACCGTATGAACAAATATAGAACTGAAAGTAAATGAAACTAAAAGTAAATGAGACTAAAAGTAATGTGTTGGAGTGCTTGCAGTAAAATAAAGTGAAAATGCTTGTAGTAAAACCTTGAATAGCAAGGCAAAGATAAACAGTAGTGATCTGTGTTTGTAGGACGTTTTGCAATGCTTCTTGGTAAATTTTAATGAATTTTATTAGAGTTGTTCTTCTTGGATTACGTTTTAGATCCGGTGGTGTGACTACCCCGATCTAGTTCTTCTCAAATCAAAGATGGAATGCTGTTGCGCTCAACAGGCGGGAGCAAGCCCACCCCTAGCTCACAGGTCAAACCCCAATGGCCCGGTGCTCACAAGGAGGACGACGAAGCGCCTAGAGACCCCCTCGGTCTACTACCCCTTGCAGCTTTCGAGTCACTGTTTTTAATCAACTTGAAAATCTCTAGATGGCTGCCTATTAAACTAGGACTTCCCTTTCCCCTGGTCGTATCTCGGAGTACCCCGGAGGGTGATAACTGAGTAGAGGAGCAGGATGTTGGAAGTTGTTGTTGGTAAATTTTAATAATAAATTTTTATCTTGATGGTTAAGATAAGGTTTATTTTAAAATGATCACCAAGATGACTTGGGAAATAAGGTGCTTGATTGTAGATTGTAGTACAAGAAAGGAAAGTTAGTCTAATTACCTAAGCCCCCACTTCACCTGCTTTTCATATCCAGCTTGAATTCGCTAAAGGGAGATGACAAGTGGATAGAGGATACACAGGTTGGATGGGTTGTGTGATTACTTTAACAGAAAAATAAAATTTGCCTAAATAGAAAACTTGAAAGCAAGTAAACTATAGTAAACTCACCTCACAACAATCTTTATGACAGAGATGATGGTCTGTCACAAAGATAGGTGGGTAGCTGGAAATAAAACTAACTATCTACCTCTTCCTAATCTACTTACTCATAAATTATAAATGATTACAAGACTTTAAGGAATACCCCAAGAGACTCTCTTTGGGGTTTACAATAACAGAGAAATTTGAGAGAGAAAGTTGAGGAATGGAACCCCTTTTTGCCGGCTGAAACTTGAGGAAATTTTGTGTCCTTTAGGGCAGCAATTCTCCTTTACTTATGCACAACCTGTCAAAAACCAGCGAGCTATTTCTCGCTGAAAATCACAGAAAAAACACTAAAATGTTGTTAAAACATTAGTACCAAATTTACAATTTTTTACATAAAAAATCTGAGTGACAGACAAATATCTATAACATCATTGAGCGCTTCGCGTTCTGATCTCGGTCCTTTGAGTTCAGATGAGGGATACCACGATTAAGCTCAAAGTGTTATGATAAATATTTGCTGAAACTAATACAATTACAAATTTACAAAAAAAAATTCTGAATGTAATAAGTGACAGTAATATGGAATTTAGAGGGCTGGAAAATGAGTTTCTAGCCACCTAAATGATGTGAAACTAGCAGAAATAAAAGGTTAAACTGATATATGAGAGGTTAGGGCCCTAAAACAAGGGTTATACTCACTAAACAGTGAATAAAACCCTGTTTAAAATAGGCTGAAAGTAGATGGCCGAATTGAAAAATGTTGCCGGAATGATGTTTTTGGAGAGATTTCTTTGCTTGGATAACCTGCAAATATAATCTATGCCTGCAAAATATTATAATCCTAGAGATGAACACCTAACACTTCCTGCAAAACACTTTGAAAGAAATGTTAAATCATTCACAAGAAAGAATAAAAACACTTTTATTCTTTAATCTCTCCACAAAACACTTTGTGGAGAGCTAACTAGAAAAATATATTAAATACAAACAAGACAAATACAAAGTTACTTCAAGGAATGTAGATCATGAAAAATTGCAGCATAGTATTCCTCCAAAGAATTTTTATTAAAATAGCCCAGCTTGGGCAAATCTTCAATACAAGGTAGCAAGAATATGAGAGTGAGAAGAAGAATTTTCCGGCAGCATAACAATAGCATGGATAATTCTGTTTAATGAGGGAGTGAGACCCTCATTAAATAGTTGAGGCAAACCCCCAACCCTTTGAAGCTCAATGGTTGAGATTAGATCTAGATCTAGGGTTTAATTTCCACCTCTAGATCTAGGTATTTGACATTCTATTCTTCTCAATTAATCTCCACCATTAGATTAATTTTTAATCAAAGGCTTAGAAGCTTAATCCATGTCCAAGTAGTATTAACCTTTGGATCTAAGCTTTTTATTTAATTTCCACCCTTAGATGAGCTTTTGGTAAAATGGAAAAATCAAGAGTAGGCCCACTTAGGCTAGGCGCCCCTCTAAGATAATGGAAAACCTCCAAAAAATGGCAAAACGTGGGCCAAAGGTAGCGCCCTCCTCTAGAAATGGTGTTTTCCTTCAAATCTGGCGCCTCCATCTAAGATAGTGCCCCTCTAAACAATAGTGGCGCCCTTTTAATGTTAGATGCCTTCTACATTTGGTGGCGCACCTCCATATGTGGGCGCCCTCCTCTAAATAGGCGCCTCTCTACAACATTAGCGCTCCCTTTTAATAGTGTGGGCGCTCCTTTGCAAAAACGTGGGCCTCTTCTTATTTTAGCGCCCCTCTAATTGGTTAGCGCCCATTTAAAACTAGTGGCGCCTCCAATTTAGCATGCGCCCTCCAAATATTTGCTAGCGCTTCCACTATCTTTGGCATTGACTTTTATGTGAGCGTGGGTCCCTTCTTCATTAGTGCGCCCTCTATCAAATATGGTGGCGCCTCCAATGCTAGCGCCTTCACTATTTTAAATAGCGCCCACCATTTATACATGGGCGTCCTCTTAAAGTAGCGCCTTACCCCCAATTTGATGGTGCTTCTCTTTTATGCTAGCGCTACCTCCAAATTGGAGTGCTAACCTTCAATGTAGCGCTCCTCTATTATGTGCATGCGCCCACCTCTAAGTTTAAACGTGGGCCCTTTAATATATGGCGCCCCCTATGGAGATCTTTAGCTTGGAGTTTGATTTGGACATTGCTCCTTTAGACTTAGGTTTTAACCTTAGCCAATGCTCCAAAATTTTATCTAGCCTTTAGACTTAGGCTTAAAATAAACTTCACCTTAGATTTTTTAAAATTTCAATTTAAATTTTTAAATTTTCCTAGAATTCACTTAGGAAAAATTAAAAATAAAATTAAAAAATTAATATCTAGGCCATGGGGGGTGTAAAAAACTTTGGAATAAGTTTTCCTAGGCTTAGGAATCCCCAAACTAACTTACCATGGCATTTCTTGATTTTTTACTTCAAAATCAAGAAATGTGAATTTTGACTTAGGGAATTTAATTAATTCCCTAGGAAAAATAGACCTTGCTTAGAAAAAAATGGTCTATCTCTTCAACCACTCATCAGAATGACATGGGACTCGAAGCAGTGGCTTAGGGGGTTTCATAGCAATTAACTTTGCATTCATAGCCCCTATTACAAAATGCCATGCTTGAGCGATTACATTATTACATCACGACTGAGTTAATTAATCACCAAGGGGTGAAATTAATTAACTAGAAAAATGATTAAAAATACAACAACACAACGAAGCTCTGCAAGACTCTAGACAAATGCCTAGCATGGTCATGAATCACACTTTGAAGCCTTAGCCACCTCATGGAATTGACTGGTAGAACGCCCGTCACCACTTTGGAGGATTTTGAGTGAAAACCAAACCGATTAAACTCGTTTGTTCAACAAGGTCAATTGGAAAGGGAAAAACACTCGATGAGGGGACTTCCCTAACAACCCGTTCCATGGTGTGGCATCCATATCATATGACCCATACTAGCACATAAAATTACATTAATTTTCCCACGCAGGGGAGCGGACATTTCATTTTACAAAGGGGCAATAGCCCTGCAGAAATGAAAAATCCTCAGATTTTTCTAAGGTACAATTATGTACAACTTCGTGTACATGGAGTTGCCACCTAGTCGAAATAAGTGGGCAACACCCCCAAGGCCACACCTTTCCCACTTGGGAAACAACTTTCGAAAGATTTCTGCTGACGGTGTGCACATCGGTGGGCAACAGACTGTTTAATTAACCACCTTGTGGCCGCAAACTTTATGACGGTTCATCTTCTAGGGTTATGTTTTGGACTTTTGCGGTTCTCTCCCTCATGCTTATTATAAATAGGCCATTTGGGGCTCATTTTGTATTCAACTTGGCAAAGATGAGCGTAGCAGCCACGTCTCTTCTCAGAGATAGCTACCACCATTCTAGTTGTTGTATTTACAGTTTGTTCTATTTCCACCATTCAATAGAATGTGTTTACTGTATCTATGTTTTCATTGCAATATGTTTGTGTTTATGATCATCTATCTGTTTGTTCATTTCGTTCCCACATAAATCCGGAGAAGTGGTATTAGAGTAATCTGCTCTTTGTTTTTTCTCGGTGTATGTCCCCGATGAGGTCAGGGTATAGGAAGTTGGGTCTCGAAGTAGTTTCACTAAGGGAAGATCACTCTCGCCGCCCCAAATGACCTCCCATGGCGGAAGAAAAGAGAGACGACGGAGCATGAGATCTTATCAAATCGTTTCTTGAGGAAGCCCTCGCGCAACAAAGGAACGAGATGATGGATAGTTTCGCCAAATCCTTCTACAAATGTTAGCAGTGGCGAATTCACATTCAACGAGCAAGCGTTTCGGAGATGAAACCTCATTCAAGGTACAAGTTAACTTTGATATTCCTTTATTTGAAGGCCAGATCGATGCTGTTGCTCTAGATAAGTGGTTGAATGTTCTCGAAGGGTATTTCTCTTTCCACAATTTCTCCAACAGGGAAAATATCACCTTTGTGCTCCTTAAGGTGGTCCCCCATGTCAAAATTTGGTGGGATATTTATTGTGAGGAAAACTCGTCAGACGAGTCTGGAATATTTGAGACAGATCCCACTTGGGCTTCTTTCATAGATGTCGTTAGGGAACAATATTACCCTATGGGAAACTATGATGACCAGTACACAAAATGGACCATTCTGCGTCAAGAGAGGGACCATACGGTGTCAGAGTACACCAACAACTTTCATACCTTGCACACAAAGCTGGGTATCAAGGACTACAAGCGGCACCTGATACTAAAATATCGCAGTGGTTTACATCTGTACATCCAAACTGAGATGGACATTCAGCATCTCTTCACTTGGATCTGCCTATCGGTATGTTGTCAAAATCGAGGAGAAATTTCGGCAAGAGAACAAGCAAGAGTTTGGACCTGCGATTCCACTGCAGAAGCCAGGCAAGGGAAACCCTAGCCCACAGAACATAGGACAAGGAATTGACAACCAATGCCCGCCACAAGCAAAGAAGGGGAATCGAAAGACAAAGGACATTGGGAAGTGGTGTGAATTTCACTTGGCACAACATTGATAAATGTCGCTCCAAGCAGTCATTGGTGGCCGAGATCATAGCTTCAGAATCAGATCCTGATTCCGATTTAGAACCCAATGTCACAGTTGCAAACCATGGGGAGCAGATCATTGATGCAGAACCCATTGCCACTGTTGCTACCACACAGATTCAACCAGAGGAGCATGAATAGTCAGAGGCAGAGGAGCGCCTCTTCCACTCGCAGATGTGAGTGAAGGGAATCCCACTACATTTTGTCGTTGACAATGACAACCAAAAGAACCTGATCTCAGCAGAAGTCATCAAGAGATTGGAGCTTTCGACAACACCACACCCGCAACCCTACAATCTTGGTTGGCTAAGCCAAGGACAAGGTATTCGCATTACTCAACAATGCCTCCTAACATATGGCATCAAGCCTTTCAAAGACGAGGTACCGTGTGATGTTGCCCCACTTGAAGTCTGTGATGTTCTTTTAGGACGACCATATATGTGGAAGTGTCATGCTGTATATGAGTCGTGACCTTGCAGTATCATTGTCACTTTGGGAGGACGACTCTATCGGATACCAAAGATAGTTGCACCAGCCACAGTCTCGCAGGGTAGGAAGATAAGCTTCCACACCAGGAAGTTATCCCTCTTCACCTCCACACCCTCTACACAAGGTCCCTCTGCTCACCATAAACAGGGANCCCAGCCACAGTCTCGCAGGGTAGGAAGATAAGCTTCCACACCAGGAAGTTATCCCTCTTCACCTCCACACCCTCTACACAAGGTCCCTCTGCTCACCATAAACAGGGAGAACACAAAGTCAATGTTCCCTCATCCATTCGAGTAACTCTATAGTGCAAGGCCACACATTTAAGGTGCTCTTCTAGGAACAAAACAACCATACCAGTTCGGACAAAGGATAACACAACAACCAGAATTGTTGAACAACCCCAACGCATCCATCAACAACAATTACTGCCCTCTCGGGATGTCAAAGAAAGGCAACCTCTTTACTTCAGCAAATGTCTCACCAGGAGATCATCTCAACACACAGTTAGAGATGTGGTACAGGATTTGATGCAATTGAGACGATTGTTTCCTAAGGGGGGAGGATTGATGCAGATGGAGATTGGTGGCCACCAGCCTATTCCACTGGCTCAAAACAATTGTCCATTGTGACAGTTTCCTGGTTATTTTTCTATGGTTTTTTGGGTCCCTAACTTTTGGGGGCCGTTTTGAAGCCCTAAAGAATTTTTTTTGGCGATTTGGGGGGCCAATTGGGTGTCAATGACATGCATTTGGCCTCAGTCAAAAGATGTGAAGCTTGGATAGATCTTTCCAACGGGCTATCGAACGCCCAAATCGGAGATTGTTTGCAAAAGTTATGACCCCGAGAAGTTGGTTGTTTAACTGACCACCTTGGGCTCACAAACTTTATGACGGTTCATCTTCTAGGGTTATGTTTTGTACTTTTGGGGTTCTCTCCCTAGTGTTTATTATAAATAGGCCATTTGGGCCTCATTTTGTATTAAGCTTGGCACGAATGAGCGTAGCAGCCACATCTCTTCTCAGAGATAACTACCACCATTCTAGTTGTTGTATTTACAGTCTGTTCTATTTCCGCCATTTAATAGAATATGTGTTTACTGTATCTCTGTTTTCATTGGAATATGTCTGTGTTAATGATTATCTATCAGTTCTTTCATTTCGTTCCTACATAAATCTGGATCAATTCCCAAGAATCTCTTTTAGGCTAAAAGCTCGAATCGGGAGAGCAAGGGGTGTAAATTGTACGAAAATGTAAAGACAATAAAATTAGCAAAAGTTTTCTAATTAGTCCTACCACACATCTCTTTTTCCTTTCGGGTAACTCGGGAAGTTGTGGGATTAGTATTTGTATTACTTTAAAAATAACTGTGAATGATGTAACAAAATGCAAAACCTATCAGAGTATACTAGCCTGCAGAAGAAAACTAAACTAAAACAAGAAAATCATGAAAATATGACACCGACGCAAATCCCCCCTGGGAGATGGGTAGTGGGATCTGAAGAGCCTACTCAAATAGATCTTTATTATGCTCGGTTACAATGCCTAAAGAAGAATGTGTGCAAAATTTTTCATTGATGCCAACAAATGTGTCATGGTGCCCCTTGAGGAGCCCCTGAGGGTTAAGTAGTTGTCAGTGTTAAAGGAGACCTTTTGACCATTTCCAAGTCCAAGTATGAAGCCCTTGGAGCCCTTAGGACAATGGCAAAAGCCATGTCTACCTTTTATTGTGTTTAAGTTCCCCTAAATTATTTCTATGGTTCCCCAGTTGTTCCGCAGGTCAACAACCTTTGCCCTAGTACCTTAGAAAGTGTCCTTGGTGGTTTGAAGAAGTTGCATTAGTCCAAATAACCCATTCTATGATCATTTGTGTTTTAATGAGGTCATGGTACCCTTGGAGATGGTCCTTTGTTAATTAGGGTCCCACACACATATTGTTGATTGTCATACATGTCATGGTTAAAGCCTTTGTGATGTGGACCGCATCCTTGCTTGTGGTGACTTTGATGACATAATAACAAACCCTGGAACTCTTACCTTTGGTCCCTAAGCCCACAAACTAGAACTTGACCCTATGATGTATTCCTTGCCCTTAAAACACTAATGATGCTCTTTTGAGCCCATGACCCTCATTTGATGACCCTTAAACGTTGAAGAAACTCTCGTACATAACCCTTACCATTGGTTGAAGTAGCACAAAGAACATTTGTAAAAACTCTAGCTTTTAACTTAAATTAAAATGGAATTGAATCACCTTAATACGCTTGTGAGCATTGTTAATCCAATTAAAGAGAAGTCGTCCAGCTTAATTCTCCCCAACGTTAAAACAAAATAAAAGAGATGAAGGTCGGCCCCATTAAGTGTCCAAGTAATAAAACAATTTTAAATCAATAAAATATTTCATCCTCCTTGAAAGTCGACCCTAGTTCCTCAACGTCATGTTAGTTTATATATGCACAAAAATTTCTTTAAACTCGATCATCAATGAATGCACTAGCATATAGTGGATTGAGGCAGCCTCACCCGAATTTTCCACGGAGGTAGTTTTTCTTTGGGGATTAAGTGAATAGAAAAACAATCCGAATTTTGAAGTCATCTGAACAGTCCAAATTTGCAAGTGATGGTTACACTTGCTCTTTTTCAACATATAGTCCGAATTTTGGGATGCTTGAACAGTTCAAGTTTTGGGTGCTTGACAATGTTTAGGTGATGTTTCACTGCTGCCTTTCTCCCACCAACATGTGATGATAAACCAAGCCTGTACGATGATTTCCTTGAGGTTAAAAACAGTCTAAGGTACAGTTCGAATTCTTGAAGTCTTCTACAGTATACACAACCCCAAGTTTGAGTCCTAGACATGCACTGATCAAGGTATGTATGTACAGTTTTTAGTTAAATGTGTGAACATTATTGATTGTATGTACAGTGATGTACAATAAATACAGTGGTATATTGATGTGTGAAGTAAGTCCATTGTGATTTATATGCTATGAAATGATGATGCATGCTACTCTATGATGAACACTCTATGGTGATGATGCATGCTACAATATGATGGACACTCTATGATGATGCATGCTACACTATGATGAACACTCTATGATGATGATGCATGCTACACTCCTATACAATATGATGTACATGCATGCTATGGTGTAATGATGCTCTCCTATGCACTATGATGTACACTTGATGTTGATGATGCATAGACAATGATGATGTATATTTGACAAGGATGCATACCCTATGACGATGAAGCATACCATGTGATGATAATGCATGCTTATACACTATGATGATGCATGATTTATGTTCAGTAAAAGCAGAGGAAAATTACTTGTTCAGTGATTGTGTATGATGAAGTGTACAATGATGTACATGAACAGTGTGTGGCTATGAAATGACATATCAGTATACATTGATGACTTGGCAGTGATAAGAGAGCAGAGGTTATCAATAGCAAGTTCAGTGATTGGTTTTGACAGGTCCATAGGTTCAATCCTCTTCTTCTTTAGGGTGGTAGGGTGGTGCTAGGGCTCACAATCTTGTGAGTCAAGCTGTTGTAGCAGCTTGTTAGTTGTAGCTGGTGAAGCTTAAGGGGTTGTAGACCCTTCCAGTTGTCACTGGAAAAGTTGTATTAAATTTGTTACCTTGGTTGTTGTTGGGTCAAGTTTATTTTTAAAAAGGCTTTTGTGGTTTTACCCCCAGGACTTGGGTTTCCATGTCAAAATATTGTGTACTGTGCATTTTGTTATTTTCATGTACATTGATTATATGCTATGATTGGTGATTAGCAACTTGCTCTTGATTAAAAATTATATAATTGTGTAAATACTAATTCACCCCCCTCTCACTATTTCAATAGAATGCTCTTTGGTCCTTGTTATCTGGGATCCAAAGACGTACAACTTTGTAAAAAATCGATCGAAATCGAAAAGGGAAGCTTTTGAAAAGCTCCAAATGGCTCAAATCTCTAAAATTTGGCCCGCGTTTCCTTCTCTTTTTCGATGAACCTGCAAAAACCAGCGAGCTATTAAAAGTAGAATATGCTCAAAAACATTTTAAGATTGTCTTTGAACAATTCCCAGAAAGCCCTAAAATTTTCTAAGTTAAAAACTGGAAAAGAAATGTTTAAAATAACCAAGGAAAGTTTCCTTGGGATCTCAGCTTCCTTTTTAGGCACCCAATATGATGTGCACTTTTTTTATGCTAGATCTAAAATTGAAAGCATCGAAATCAAATCTTTAGACTTTGCAAGATTTAAACAATACTTCTTTTAAACAAAACTTGTGAGAAAATACCTTTCTAATGACTAGATCTACCTAAGATATAACTTCTAAAATGCTTAGATCTAGATTAGAACTTAGATGTATGTAAAATATTACTCTAGCAACTAGATCTGAAGACAAAGAACCAAGTAACCAGGTGAAATTGAAGTTTAGGAGGAAGAGATATGGAGAGGAAAGGCTTGTTGCCTCAAAGAGTTGGCCCAAAGACTTCATAGTGGGATGCCGTTTAGAGACGTCGAAAGTAACGTGGAGTCAAACTAGATCCACGATTCCTCCAAGCTAAGCAACCTGTAAATTACTCAACAAACTTGCAAACCCATGAGATTTGGTGATTACACATAAATTGAGATTAAAATAACATGCATATAATCTTATAAAACATGCTAGATCTAGATCTCTAAGTAGCTATATTCAAAATAGAAGAAACAAGTAAACTTACTTATAGCCTTCTATTTATAATGATTGGGAGCAATCCTTGTTAAGCGAGATTCATAAACCAAGATGCAAGAATTTGAAAGAACACATAGATTACCTCATGAAGATCAGACAATATTGGCCCACAAACAATAGCACCAAACCATTAGCCTCCAAATCTTTCTTTATTCTGCAAAATCACAAAATACTGTATCAATTACAACTAGCAAGCACCTTCATGCAACTCTAACTAGTTTGAAATGAGAGGGTGCATGCTTTATTTATAGCCAGAGCAGGAGAAAGTGGGTTCATCTAGCACTGGTAGAGGGAGTTCAGTTGATTGGAGTCTAACTGAGTTGAAGTGAGTTAGAGGGGAGTGGAACTGGAGAGGCAAATGCCACCTTTCCCACCAAATGCGACCAACCAATCCATCAAGTGCCAACACATCCCAACTCACTCACTAAACCAAAGAGGTTGGCGTCAATCCTCACGTGGAGCTCCTCACCAACATCATGTGCATCTCCCATATAGTATATTATTAAACTAGAACTTAATCCAAGGTTTTCCATACTCACACATGAAGTGGGGTCCACCCTTCTTCTTATCAATATCCTAATGTGGAGCTAGCGCTTTCCCCTCATGTAGTTGACGTCATCACTTATTAAAACCGTATGATATACCACATTTTATAACCAAAGTTTGAGTTGTTTTCATGTGGATGAGGGTCACATGACATGGGGGCCCACATGCCATGTCATTTCCACCATTTTTTTAATTGATTTTCGATTCTTTTCAAAAAATTGACTTTAGTGCCAAAATGATGCACCTTTAACATTAAAATGTCGATTTGATGCTCTCTTAGAGAAATAATGCTCCACAGGATATTTTAGCCACCCAAGACATAGGAAAAGTGGACTTAGGTGTAAAGAGGACACCTTGAGTGTGAGAATGAGCATCCCCACGCCAAAAACGGACCCTGAACTCGACTTTTATTACACTTTGAAGTTTTTTAATTAAACCATTAAAAAATGGCCTAATTTTGCAGGAAAAAATTATTTTCTCGAAATTGAACAAAAACCTAGGGGGACCTAGCACATGTCCATACGACTCAATTCGAATGCGTAGCATGTTTATAAACATTGACATAGAGGCTCTAATAACCTCCTAAGGCCGAACCACCAAGACGACTACCCCAACTTTGGAGGTGTGAGTGAAAAACTCAGAAATGATTACTCGTTTGTTCAACAACCAGAAATTATTATTTTTGCATGCTTTTATTTATCTAGAGTAGATGGCCGATTGTTGTCTTTAGGAGCAGTGTATCCATCAAGCACGCTAGTCCAGATCTCAAACCTAAGCTACATCAAATACGTAGACATCTGTTTACTCCTGAAAATATAGTTTGTTCCATCAAATTTGGGAACATCTCTGAACTTAACTCCACCCATTGTAGATTGAGTGTGCTGTGAAACTCCTTCAAGTTAATAGGACCTGATAGAAGGAGTTGTCTCTGATACCAATTGAAAACACACTCACAACACTGAGAGGGGGGCGGTGAATCGGTGTTGTAGGCTTCTGTAATTTTTTACACTGATCTAATGCACATAATTAATCTTCAGCAATAAACTAAAGAATCAAGTATACAACAACTAATATAAGAAGGAATTGATGAAATCTTCAATTCAGACTATATTCATATATGATGAGTTTATATTCAAAAACTATGTTTCAACACAGATTACATACACTAGCTGCAACTGATGTTTATGAGGCTTCAACCTTTGCAAGACTTTCAACACCAACTGAGATTAATGTTTCAGGCTGCAACCCAAGTATGTGTGATGTTCCCTTGCTCCACCCTACCTACCAAATACATAGATGCTTCAATGAAATTTCTTTTCAGCCTTCAAAACTATTTGAACCTTATACATCCAAGTTGATCTAATCTCAACTTGAGATTGATCTTCAATATGTGTGTAGACGCCAATCTTCAAGACTGTGACCTCCAAACCAAAATATACAAGACACAAATAAATTTGCGTCCGCCCTCAATTCGCTGTTACACCAAGAATTACAGAAGTTATATTGCGTTGTCTGTTCCCAACTCTTATCCCACAGTTGCTGCCCCACTAAAACATTCACAAAAATAGATGCCAAGCTTATCCCTTCGTGAATAACAGACTGCTACAGTCTCGCACCTTCTGTTGCTCTCTATCACCACGTCAAAGTGCATAATTAGTTAATGCTTTCCACTTGTGTATTTATATCCAATGTGTATCTCAAAAATATTCATTATAAAGTTGACCTGCTTGTTTAAGTGGTTAATTAAATGGTGTTGTTTCACGTTTATGAAGCTGACCTGAGCTTCCACTCTTTGTTTATTTCATTTAACGGATTTACAATGGGTTGGCTTGACTCTTTATGAGTCATGGTTTGCAGCTGTGATACCTTCTTTCATCCACGCTTCATGGAGTTTTCATTAAGGTTTTTTAACCTCTCATGTCGAGTTGAAGTGTTGTCATGTTTAGGGCTTCCAGTGCCCAACATTTCTAGGATAAGTAGTTATTAAAACCCTTTTCATAATTACTGTTATCACGGATCTTGTAGTTGCCCTGATATAGATATAAGATACAGTATGGCAGAGAAGACAGGTAACCAAAGCCGCAACCTACGAAAACCCTAAGCCCCAAAAGATGGATGGTTGTCATGCTGGTTAGGGATTCCTTCTCTTTATGCCACTAGAGAAGCCCAAGTGACAAACGGGGAGACTGAGATCGATCCTGAAAGGATAGATCTAAGACAAATCACCAGATCAGATTCCTGTCGGAGAATTCGTAAGGTGAGTGTCTGAAACCCTAGATTTAAGGATGAGCCACAAATTAGGATACTTGAGTTGGGTGGTTATTCTAGACTGGAAATGTTACTCAAGTGATAATATCATGCGGCTTACAGAGATTTGAATCAGATCTAGGATTTAGTGTGCCGGCTCAAATGATCAAACCCGATCCTGGGGGGATTTAAGCAGATAATTGAGAAATCCCTAGGACGTAGTTGATATTGACAACTACGACTTCCTCCACTCTAACTTAGATGAATGATTTCACAGTGAAAAAGACCCAAGTGAAACGAGTTAAAAAAAAACAGAGGGAAACAGGCCGATTGCTTAAGGAATGGCATTTTCTCCCAGACTGAAACTTGTTCTTGTAGATGGGCAGAGGAGTCCAAGCTTGACTTTTTTGAGGGAGAGGGGGTTTCTCGGTATGCCAGACAAAACCCAAATTGCCAACTTTTCCAATTCCTGGTGCAAATTGGTCCGGTGATTTTTCCTATTTCTAAATAAGGTTTTTCCAATGGAAGCCATGATGGGCAATGCATGAGAAAATTAAATGGAGAAGAACCTACCTAAGAAACGTACCTGAATCATTGTTGATGACCTCCTGGATGATGAAGAATGCCTTTCTTGAGATCAAATAAGAATTCCGAGCAAGCTTTTGATAAAGTGCTACTTCTGCCAGTGACCCTAGCGCCCCTGTTGTACTTGTCACACCAAGGAAAATCAATTAGCATGGAAAATAAATAGCAAATGCAAGCTAAAGGAAGAATAGGGAAAATAAATCATTTAGAAGTTGCAACCCCATGATAACCAAAACCGAGTTACAACAATAGAGTGAGTCCTCCCACCAATTCGCCTCTTTTAGAATCACCTCCTTCAACCTGCAGGTAAAGTGGGAACAAGGAACAATACAAAAACTATGCTAAATTGAGCTTAGTGCAGAAGAAAAGCAGTGCTAGTCATCAACTCATTCATTCAACAAGCAAGAAACATGTGTGTAGTCCTAGACAAAATCATTCTATTCAAATTCCAGTGCCAAAGCTCATGAATACAATGGGGGGGGGGTCACCATCAGCAACAAGAATCCAGTGCTTCAAGCTTTTCTGCTTCCTCTCAGGTACTACCTATCATCTATGCACATGGAAGCAAGAAATACCAGAGCAACATGTATGGGAAAAATATATGCATAAAAATAAACTGACAGGAATTAAATGTTGGAAAGTAAAGTAATGAAAAGTAAATTCTAATCTACTCAATTCAAATGCAGTAATAGTCAAAGCACGGACACTACTGAAAAATTGGAAGACTCATGTATCAATTAGATAGAAGGACTCTAACGTACTGCTCAAAGAGCTTTTTCAATCCTACCTACTCTAACCTAACCAATCAGATAAGTGCTAAGTAAAGTCATAAATCTAATGCAACCACTCGTTGAACGGATCAATTGAGATTTCTTTGTAGTTAATGATATAACAAGTAAGAGATGGTCTGGAACTGATTTTTACAAATTTCATTCAACAAAGCATCGATGGGATCGTAAAAATAATGTGAGTTCACCTTTGATGAAAAAAAACCATATGACTCATGATTAAGCTCCACTAGATAATTATTTGTTCTCTCCTCTACATGAGCAGGATACTCAGCTCTGTTCTCTCCAAGAAAAATGGAAAAACCAGATGGGGATAAATCGTAATGCGAAAAAACTAAGATTGAAATTTGCCCCTCTCGTTGTTCCAGAATGGAGAAAAGATGAAATTGATTTTTATACACCTTCTCCACCCATCAATAAGACAGATTTACAAATCGAAAAATATATTGATTATAGATGACTGAGAAAAGACATGAAGTGCTTGTTCTCCAATTATGTGACAATGTTCAAATTCATGACCTAAGAAGAATGTTACGGCATGAAAAGTGACATAGACACAAATCCCCCCTAGGGGGGGTGGGGTATGGGCTCCTTGGGAGCCCACTTGCTTCACTTTTTATTACAATTTTTTTCGATTTATTTTTATAAGAAGTCCTCTTTCTCCTTATAAGATTGGAGGAAAGAGGTTACAATTGTAGAAGAAAGAAGTTAGGAAGAAAAGAGATTGTTCAAGGTAGTCTTGGATTGCTTGAACTTGTCAAACATGTACCCAAATGCTTCTAAACCCTGCTGTCACAGTATAGAAACCAGCAAACTAATTAGTGGCAAAAGGTGCCCAAAATCACATTAAAAGTGATTTGGACAAATTAGCAAAATTAACAAAAAACTTCTATGTCAAAACTAGATCTAAGAACACAAAGAACTAAGAAGAGTGTGCTTGTAAGACCCAATTTCCTTAGGATCTTAGACAGCATTTAAAAGACAACCAATGAAGCACTTAAATGCTAGATTTGACTTTTAACATCAAAAGAAACTAATTACTTTGCAAGACTAAACATTTAACTAAATAAGACTTGCAAAAAAAAAAGTTTCCACGCTAGATCTATCTTTGAATGATAAAACTTTGCGGAACTTTTAGATCTAACTAAATACTCTTATAAATCAGATCTAGAAAGTGATTTAAGCCTAAGTTAAATAGATCTAAAATATAAGATTGAAGTAACCAAGGAAAGAAGATAATTTGAAAGTGAAGGGGAGAAGAAGGAGAGAGCTCAAGCTTGGGAACTCTTGGGCTGTGGAGTCTACTAGTGGAAAGAGGAGGGACCATGCTCCTTGAAAGTACTTGAAAGTTGGAGGAGTCAAACAAGATCAACCAACTGTTCAAGATAGATACCTATGTCAAGTCATAAAATCTTCCACAAAGACATGGTTAAAAGCAAGGGCGTTCACTACAAAAGAAACATGGAAAACATGCATTTAAAGAAAAATAACATATATGTCCAGGAGATCTAATGCAACTAATCAGTGAGAAACAATCAAGCAAGAAATTTCTTACCCTACTGAGATTAGTTCCCCTCATAGACCCACAACAAACCAAACACGCACAACAAATATAAACAATACAGATTACCTCATAAATTATGCAATGTTCATCCACACAGAATGAGCCATACACCAGATATTTGCCTCCAAAGTCTTCTTTATTCCAAATGATAATACAATACAATGCTAACTAGAGAAGCCTTTCGGTCCTCTTTGACCATGGGAAAATGAGAGCAAAGCTCTTGCTTTTATAGAGAAATGGGCAAAAGGGGGGCACATTCTCAAAGAGGGAGTTAGCCAGAGTTCAAGAGGTATTCATGGGATGATGCCGGAGTTGATTGAGAGGGAATGGTGCCACCTTTCATAGAGAGATGTGCCCCCTTCTTGGAGATATCACCTACCCACTCTTGAAGTGCCAGATCACTAATGCACCCCCTGATGAAATAGGGCGCATCACTCACTGGAGACCAACTCGCCTTTGATTGATTTGAGGGGGATCCACTTGATTTGATGCCCAGACAACCCATATTTTATCACTAGTTAACTATGCCACCACTGAAACATGTCCCCGGCAATCTCCCTTTGATTTAGGGATTTTGTCTCTTTGACTTTTTGGCCATTTATTTGTTCTTTTTTGACATTTTTGAGAGAATTAATATTTGAGTGATAAATAATCATTCAAATACTTTGAAAAGTGGGTTTTGGGGTATAGTCGGTGCTCTGAGTTAGAAAACAAGCACCCCTGTGCCGAATTTGCCCCGCTAGCCACACTTTTATGGCATTTTGCATTTTTTTAAATAAAAACATTAAATACTTCACTGTTTTTTTATGGGAAAAAATATTTTTTGCGAAACTTAAAAATAAACGTATGGGGACCTAGCATATGTTCATATAACTCTAAAATAATGCTTAGCATGGTAATATACATTGACACATGAACTTTAATAACCTCCTAAGGCCTAACCACCAAGACAACCATTCCGTCTTTGGAGGTGTGGGTGAAAAACTCTAAAATTATACATTTCTTGTTCAACAGTGCATAATTAACAAGGGAAAAACACCTTGGAATAACCGGCTTGATGCCTAAGTCCTAGGAAATCCAGGTCCTTTATAAAAAATCATCATGCTAGCACATTTTATAAAATATCCTTGCAGGGTATGCACATGTGAAAAGAAAAAAGAAGGGCCACTAAAGGCCTGATGGACTTCATAATGTTGATGATGAACACTTAACATGTTTCAAGCTTTGCCCGCTTGCTTGAAAATCCAATTACGTACAACTTAGCTGGTAACAACAACAAAGGTTGGGTGTCCCTCTCACCTCAACACACACAACCTCTCACTTCAGGCCTGATTCTTTAATCCAAGGTTTTTGGGGGTGATCCAATTGATGATTTATTTATATTAAAAGTCTAGATTGGTAAATTTATCAATTGGAGTTTCCTAGACTAAGTACAATTTATAATATAAGAAATGAGATAACATGCAATTATTGAAAGAAGCTTCAATACAATAAAGATATAACCATAACAAAATGCATTGAAGGATATCCAATGAATCCCCGTAAAGAATATACAATGGTAAATGCTAAATTCAAAGGAGAATCATGGACTAGATTTATTACCAATTCACAAATAATATGACCATTAGGAGTATGAATCGATTATGAGTCCAAGGCTTATGACAAGTTCTAAGGAAAAAGAACCCTAGAGCTTGTAATAGGCTAAAGGATCATTATTTTGAGTTAAGTGAGGTATATGCCATAGTTATCCAAATAAACTAAACCGACAAGATATTATGAAATTGCTTGAAGCAATGCTTAATTGGCTGAAAACGCTAGAGATAACCACCACTAATGTTAAAGCTAATTGCAAGATGAATGATAAATAACCACGTTGTAATCTTTTCATCCAAATAAACTAAACCGACAAGATATTATGAAATTGCTTGAAGCAATGCTTAATTGGCTTAAAATCATAGAGATAACCACCACTAATGATAAATGTAATTGCAAGATTAATGATAAATAACCACATTGTAATCTTTTCAATATATACCTGGTTCGTGAACCCTTGGGTTCATAACAGAATGATTTCAATTTGCATTTGGTAAGTTCAACAGCTATTGACATTGGAAAGAAATCCTATGGATTTTGTTAAACTTTTGGTGTACATAATTGTGAAGAAATTACGCCTGTAGATTTGAAATTCTTGAGATTTTTGAATGTTTTCAATCATAGAAGTTGTGATTCCTTACTCTATTCTTGCAGGCACTTGTTGAGAAGGATTGGCTTGCATTTGGGCATCCATTTGCAGATCGTCTAGGGATGCCAACATTTTCTGGTGACATGAATATGCCAGAGTCATTTCGTCAGCCTGCAAGTAGTAGCAGTCCTGCATCATCAATTCGTGTATCTCCAGGCTCGTCATTCACACCTTCTTCCAATACTCCTGCAGCTACGGCAATATCTAACAACTACTCCCCCATTTTTTTACAGGTATTCCCAATAATTTGAGATGATAGTCTCAAAAGGTAATTTCATAAAAGATGCAAACACAAGGAAAGTTAGAAATTATGGTAGGTAATCTGACATGGTATATTCTCTCTGCATCAAGTTTGATGTATTCTGCTTACGTTGTTTGCAACTTTGCACAAATACACATAATTAGCACTTTCAAGTTTCGATTATGTATTTTGACGTTTTATATAAGAGTTTCTGATATTGTTTAATTTCAGATGGGTTTTTGCCAATACAAATATATCACGTATACTGCTTTTCGAAAGTTGTAGTTTATGTGATTTTGGTGTTGGAATATCTTTAATTGCTTACATGCATTGTTTGTTTTGCAGTGGGTTGATTGTGTGGCACAAATACTACGCATGTACCCCCGTGCTTTTGAATTCTCTTCAGTAAGCTGTTTGACTCCATTACTGTTAGGTCATTATTGATTCGCTTGGAGCATTTGTTTTCTTCATGCTTCTTTGAAAGCATTGGATTATATATTCTTAGACTATTTATCGATGGATTCTCATCCTTGATGCTGTGGGGTGACCTTGGACCAGGCTTATTTAGTTGAATTTGTGGATTGTGTCATCTCTTGTCGATTCGGAAACTTTTTGTGCAACAGGTAATTTTTGTTTAATCCCAGCTTTACAGAGCTTGACCTTAAAATTGGTGTTTATACCAGAAATTTCAATGTTAGAGGCGCGATTACATCCTCCTAACATGCTTGGAAACCAAAAACATAGTCACAAGAATATGATATGAATGGAAATCCTTGATTGAGAAAATCTGTGATGTAGTTTCTAAACAAATATGTAGTCGCAGTATGAAAAAAAATTCCTTTCATAGAAATGGAGGTCTGCATATTATCTGACTGTAAATTAGAAAGAAATTGCACAGAATAAATAGCTTGACTATTCTGGTGCTTTAGAATTGGTCATTTGCAGCTTTCAAACGTTGCTCATTTGCGACTAATTCATCCATTTGCATCATGTTGATTAATATGGCTGAATACCTTAGAATGTGAAGTTAGTGTAGGTAATGAATAACTGTTGTTATTAGTTCCACAAGGTCAATATCATATGTGCAACCATTTTTGTTGCCGTTAGAGTCTGCTGCATAGTCATCATATTCAGCGACTAGTATTTGAAAATAAAGAAATTCACTGAATCTTAAGCACTGGAAAATTTATTGTGTAGGTGATTTTTTTCTATAAATAATAAGACTTGTGAAAAAAAGTTGAAATCATTAAGATTCTGTTTTTTTGTAAAACTTAGAAAACCACACCCACCCCCACACCTATCCACAGACAGAAATAAAATATGTTTTGAGCTTTGATAGGTATTTTCAGTGTCGAAAAAATTGGATTTGGGAATAAGTTGGAAGGTGTCAACCTAAGTTGTACAAAACATTTCCCTTGTTGTTTTGCCAAAAAAAAATAAGACGCATAAATAATAATTTAGAGGGTAAAACATGTCTATATTAACTACCACAGATGATTACATGATGCAAAATCCAAAATAAGCCTTTATAGATGAGGCTTTACATCCAAAATCAGGCTTTTGTGCTGGAAATGAAATAAAACATAAGCTAAAGACAAAATCAATTACATATAATCCTCATCCTCAAAAACAGAACAAGATGCTTGTTCAGCAGAACTAGAGTGTGGATTGGAAGAAGAGACAATTCCACTTCCACTTGCAGCACCAGTACCGGCCTGAATATCAAGAGCAGCAAGAGAAAGATCCAAGTCTGGGTTTTCTTCCTTCACATCCCGTTCTTTATGAGGCCCACTTATATTTCCTTCATTCCTATGAGACACAAGGTGTAGATTTGAATGCACATATAAAAGATCCTCAGCCTTCTGTAATCCCAATCTGTTCTGTTTTACAGAATAAATAAAACCATAGGTGCTCCAATTCCTTTCTGCTGCTGAATATCTTGACACTTGTGATAGGATACAGATGGCAAGGTTTTGCCCCATGACACGTCCACCATTTAGTTGGGTTTTTGCTGCTCCTCTGGTTGAATTTTAACCTTAGCAGTATGATTTTCAGATCTTGATAATTATGTCCTAATGATTATCGTCCCATTTTTATCATTGCATAATTACACACCGAAAATTTCAACATTCACTTGCAGCCGATATAAAACAAGGATCACTTAAAGATAACCATGCACAAGAGACAAAGATTTTACCCTTGGAAACCCGGTTGGGATAAAACCCAACAACTTTTCTCAGAAGAAATCAATCCAATTCAAGTACAACACCATTCATGAAGATGAGCCCTAGCACAAGAGAGGTTTGCCCTCCTTCACAAGAATTTCTAGCAAGGATAGCGAATCTTCAAATGCAATAAGAACCCCAAAAACTACACCTTGCTATGCTTGGCTGAAGTTGCCCACTAGGAGAGAGAGATGTATGATGATAAGTGTGAAAATGAAGTGCTGGAGCACTCTATTTATATTCTTCTCTTCACTTGACTTTTTCCTCAACGGGGCCAACTTGTCTTCTTCATTGGGGCCAACTTGCCTTTTTGTTGGGGCAAACTTGTTCTTTCTTCTAGGCCAACTTGCCTTTTAGTCGTCAATCTTCCCTGGGACTTCTTCAATGCTATCTAGGACTTCTTTAATGGCTGACTGAATTTCTTGGTTATTTCTTCATCATCGAAAAATTGTCCTCGTCAATGTTTATCTTGTCAAATGCATGTCTATTCTCACATAGAGCTCTAATGTTGATTCGAGCATACTCTAAGAATTCCCGGGCACTTCTTAGAACCCATGTCAAATACAACATTAGATTAGACTTTGTATATTCTCCGAGGGGATAAGATCCCCTATCAAATAAACAAGTCAAATCACTCTAATCAGAATAAATCACTCCATCATAGAGCACTCCCACATAGAGTATGCAATGTGACCTCTAACCTTCCTTCACTCTTAGTCAATACACATGACTAATCAAGGCTAAGCATCTTTGAGCCTCATACACATAGTCAATACCTATGTAGCATGGGAACCACTCCCGGATTTTAGCAAACTCGTTCCCGAAGTTCCGATGTTCCAGGGAACTTGTAGGAAACTTTCTGAATTTAGCGAGAACCGTTCTGGATGGGTGAGAACTTATTGAGAACTTTTACTCTCTGAAATCGGGAACTTGGGAACTTTATTTTACGCGTTTCCTTCAAAGGGAGCTTCCACACATTCATGATCGCCACGTGGGTTGTTCACGACATTCCTATTTCTTTGTGACCATACATATACATGGTTGACTCATTTTTTTCTTTAGAAAACTAAGTTGCAGTAAAAGTCTATTTTGTGCTACCTTGTCGAGTTGGTGCACCGATCTCTCTCCACCGCCTGTGCTAGAGTATTCACTTGTCCCTATGCTGAATTTAAGTTACTGTTAATCCACAATAGATGTAAATCTATTTTGACTTTTTATATATTAAATAAAAGAATGTAAATTTATATATTTTACTATTTACTTTATGAATAAAAAGGACGTTAAACTAATTGGAAATAATTTTAAATCTTACTTTAAAACTAAATTCATATATTATGTTTAAATAAAAATTATCTTGATTTTTAGTTTATAATAATTTAAATTTGATTATTTATAAACCTTTGCAAATACCCTAGCATAGAATGTCTTGTAAACATATAATATTCTAATCTATTTTAATCATAGTTGACACAAAACTGAAAACTTACTCTATATATATAGCCACAAATATAGGAACTATAACTTCTAAAAGTTTCCACTTTAGAAAGAGTCTACCTTATATAATCAACGACGTGGATGGTAATCTTGATTTTATTGCCATTCCAATCTGTTAAGAGGTTCTAGTTACAACCGTAATATAAGCAATACACTAAGTCATTTGGTTTGTGTTAATATTTCTTTACTTCTCTATGTTTCTTCTCTTCTTATTTGTTTTTAATTATTTTATTTTTTATTTTTTTATTTTTTAATATATATTATTGTCGTTCCCAACCTGCTATTTCCTGCAAGTTTGGGGGAAACTTCTAGATGTATCCGCTACTCGTACCCACGTTACCTACGTTCTGGAATCTTGTGCAACATAGATCAATACACATGACTAATCAAGGCTACGTCGGGGCCATCCTTCTATAGCCATTGGTTAATACACATGGCCCCTTTGGGAGAATTTTTGCAGAATGTTTGCCTAATGTTGGAACCATACAGAAACATCAACACTCCCTGTCACCGATGGAGACATTCTGCACGCCAAGCATCGCACTTGGTGAGAATGTCCAACAGAAGTATTCTACATCACTTCCAAGCATCACACTTGGCGAGAATGTTTGTAATCCATCTCAGATATGTACTCGAGTCTTTCACTCCTAGCCAAAGCATATGACTATCTAGAAAAAAGACTATGTTAAGGCCATTCACCTCTCATGAATGTTTTTCGCTTGTCTGTAGGATCAACACAATGTCTGGGCCATTCACCTCATGTGAATGTCTGCCACTCATCTGTAAAACCATCACTGTGTCTGGGCAATTCATTTCACATGAATGTCTGCCTCTCATCTGTAGAACCATCATGGTGCTACTCATACATCAACACTCCCTCTCACTCATGGAGGGATTCTCCATCACACCAAGCTTGTCCCTAAAGAACACAAACTTTGCCTTGGACAGAGGTGTGGTGAGAATGTCGGCTATTTGCTCTTCCGTGGATATGTATTGGAGCTTCATTGCTCCCTTCTGCACCATGTCTTGGATGAAGTGGTATTTTATCTCAATATGCTTTGACCCAATGTTGCACGACTCGGACTCGGCAAGACTCGGCAATAGAAAAAAAACTTGAAATATGGTAAATTTTGGAAAAAAAAAATTAATTTAATTTCCAATCCATATCTTTAAAATATGTTCATTTATCAGATATAATATTAAATTTGAATATCCATATAATACATATATAATAAAATTATAAATATTATTACATCTAATATCCAAAAATAACATATATATATATATATATATTTTTAAATTTGAAAAAAATAAAATTTAATATCTAGATTCTATATAATACATATATATTAAAATTATAAATATTATTACATCTAATATCCAAAAATAACATATA
>LPNX010032438.1:124190-161484 GCA_001517045.1 Pseudotsuga menziesii
TTTTTAAAATTCGAAAAGTATAATATATAATATATATTTAAATTATTAATACATTATACATTTAATTTTTATGACTTTATTTAAAAAAAATGATATTATGCTTATGTAAAGAATAAATATAATAAAATTTGAAAAGTATATTATAAAATCTGAATAAATAAATTATTAATCCATAATAAAAATGTTACAACTTATAAGTTTATAAACTTTATACTTTTCACCGTTTAAAAAAAACTTATTTTACCAAAGCTGTAAAATTAATTGGGCTTTAGCAATCAATGATTGGTTTAATGATGAATGATCAGGCTTGAACTAAACCGGATCGTCGAAAAAACGTGTGCCATAAAAGTTAAAACTAAACTGGATCTCCAAATTCCTTTGCGTCCAATGTCATTTTCGTCGCGCGTGCTTTTTCCTTGACCGGCGAGTCCGATTGAGTATGCCCGAGTTAGGGCCGAGTATGCTCGAGTCATGGCAAGTGGGTGAACTTCAACAGCGAGTGGCGAGTTTCAACAGTAACCCCGAGTCTTTGGCGAGTTCCCTGTGAGTACTCGGGGTGGAGGTCGACTTGTTGAAACTCGTGAGTCTGCCTGAGTACCCGCCGAGTCATACTTCACTGCTTTGATCTGTTATAAAACATTGGGTTTTTCAAAAGCTTGACACAACTTTGATTGTCACAATGTATGAAGGTCATCTCTAGCTCATGATCAAATAATCTTGCAAGAAGCTTCTGAAGCCATATTGCTTCACGACTTACAACACTGGCTACATAATACTCTGCTGTGATGTACTGAGTGCGATACAAGTTTGCTTCATGCTATACCAAGATACCATGGCTGATCCCAAGTTGAAGCAACACCTCAAGGTGCTCGTTTTGGACATTGCACTCCCTACCAAGCCAGAATATGCATAACTCTACAGCTTCACTTCACCACCTAAGACATATCTCAAACCATATCCAACTGTACCATGTTGGTACCTCAACACATGCTTTGTTGCAACCTAAAGTACATGCTTCGACTCAACCATAAACTAGCTCAGGGCGTTCATTGCAAAAGCAAATATCTGGCCTGGTGTTAAACTTGTACATCAAGGATCCGGTTAGTTAACCACCAAATTTGAAGCAAAATCACTCATCCTCTTTAGATTGGTCATCATAGTGGGATCCAACAAATCTGAATATGAGGCAGAATCACTTGGCTTCTTTAGATTTGTCGGTCAGCATATAGTGGGATCCATCAGATCTGAATCTGAAGCAGAATCACTCAACGTCTCCAGATTTGTCATCATAGCTATAGCCATGGATTTCAGTCCATCATACCGAATCTGCTCAAGAACTATTGATGTATTTGTAACTTTGGAAGATATTCTGATGTATATTATCATTGTATGTTGTTGTACCCCCATTGGGGATGTGTGTTACCCTTTTACGGGATGTCTAAATTGTGTCTAGACCTTGAGGTACAACCTCCGTTGTAAGTCAGGGCAATAGTCCCCAATGTAACATCATGTAATATTTACTTGTAGTCTCTCTATGAGAAGTGGGCCCCATGTGAGATGACATGTAGGCTCAAATGTTATATTTGGTCAGCGACTTGAAAGGGTATAAATAGGGAGGTGCTCTCCCTCATTTATACACACCTTATACACTCTCAAGTGCGTATGAGAGAAAGAGACAGTCAGAGGAGGATAGATAGATAGCTGCTGAATACTTCTTATTACTGCTTTTGATCATCTTACTATTCTGAAGAAGTTTGCGGAGTTTTCTCCTTTATGGTTTCCTCGGTAAAAATCTTTGTGTCTCATGTATCTTTTATATCTTATGCATTTTGCTGTACTTGTTATTCTTTCAGATAAATATCCTAGATAATGTAATCAGATCTTAAGAAAAAATAACATGGTAATAGAGCCTCTCTGATAGAAGGAACTATGCAGCTGCGGGAACCAAGGCTTCCTAGTTGAAGGTGTTCTCTCCACAGATCGTCAAGTAAGGAGGGCTAGGCTAGCTCGCCTCACTAGGGCGCATCTTTTGGTGGTAGCAGTTGCTAAATTAGAGAAGTTTCATTGTGCAGCCGAAATACAACTACAATGGCAACTAATGAAAATTAGGGTTTCATGCCTGAAAGCCCTAGAAGACCGAATTTAGTCATCTTAAAACTTTTTCTATAAAGCGAGATTAGAGAAGGCTCAGAAGCCGAAACTTTTACAGGCCGAAGAGAAATTCTTGATGTACATTATGTAAAAGTTTTAGCCTCATATTTGCTATACTTCAGGAGATATGGTTCCTCAAAATCAATGTTCCAGCCTGCTCCAGAATATAGTCATAAACAGGTGACCTAGGGAGAGTTTGTATATCTCGGGTTAGGAAGGTCCAAACGAAATTTTGCAAGATGTTGCAGGTATGGCACGGACTGTAGTTTATGTGGTACGTTTTTCAGACCCAAAATGTGAAACAATGACACGTGGAAGTCCGTACAAGTTGCTGAACAGTCCCCAAAACAGTCACCTTGGGAAACTCAACATAAGTCCCACTTGGAGAATCTATTTCTGCTCTAACTTGTGGGGTTAGAAAGAGGAGATATCAGGCTATCTCAATGAGAAGTTTCATACTATAAGGAGCTGAAACTTCAGAGATACAACAAAATCGATATCAGACATTTATGCAAAATAAATTGAAAAACTAGGGCTTCCTGTCCTGGGAGCTTCCCACCATTGTTTTAATAAAAGGAGTACGTTGGACAACTCGTCTTGAAGAGGCCCATCTTTCTGTCCAATCAGAAGTTTGAAATTCCAAGTTTGGAAAATTAAGGTTTCTCTGACAAACCCTAGATTAGCCAGCTCTAGAACCAAGCCGGACACCTCAAATCGGTAAGATCTAAATCTTTGCTATTTCCATTTGAGGTTCTCTTTTTAAAATGACTAATCACACCCAACTTGATGACAAGTTTGGTGAAGCTGACAACTTCCGAGTATGGAAGTATAGGACCTCCCTCATCCTTAAAGAAAATGACTTGGATAAGTATAAGGAAGTTCTAAGAGCCCGAGGGAGATGAGGCTAAGGTTAGAGACAAGAGAATCATTGCAGATTCTATTAATGATCATCTCATCCCTCATGTGTCATCCTTGAAGACACCAAAAGGAAGTGTTTGATGCTATGGCAAAGCAATTGAAGAAGAATAAGAGATTGTTATAACCACCTTGAGTGGCCTCCCAAGATCATGGGATTCATTCATTCGAGGAGTATGTGCCAGAAGGAAGTTGATTAGCTTCAGCAGACTCTAGGAAGAGTGCACACAAGAAGAAGCTCGACTCATAATAAGAGAAGAGAAGATGGGAGCAACTGAAGATCAAGCTCTCACAATTCAAAGAAGATCCCTCAAGCGATGAGGAATATGAAGGACTCAACTCTTGAAGAACCTCTTATCCATCTTAGCATTTCGATAAGAAATGATATTGTTGTGAATGAAGAAGATGATGAAGCTGAAGGCTCAAGGAGTCTACCCACCAAACAAATAAAGATAAGTATTCAATTGTCATTTCATGATTGTTTGGTTGTGCATTTGTTTATATTCAGTTGATGTGATATGCATGTTTGAGTATTTGCATTTATACTACTGAATTGCACATGATGGGTAAGAAGTCAATGATGTTGTACAACATTCCATTGGTACTTATCTAGAGTGAAATCTCTTTGCTGACATATTAGGAGTAGTACACACGCTTAATAACATTGGGGTAGAAGGAATCTAGAAGTTTCAGTATGTGTACAGGATATGAATGAATGTTGTAGCATTGGCTAAAATAGTTGCATGACTATGTGACATATATTTGTCACTAATAATATGTCTTGGAAATTATTAGATGTTTCTAATCATGCAACTGAACTTGACTTGTAGATCATTCCGAAGAATAAGTAATTACAGTTCATAAGAGGAACCTGAAGCTTCCTGGGTCAGAGACACCGTGGAGAAAGAAAGAGCTTCAGAAGAATATAAAGAGAACGATAGAGTCACCTTGAGAGATGAAGACCACCTTCGGCACGAGAAATAGTCCAAGATGAAGAATAGTATGATGAGACTTCTAAAGAAAGATAGAGGCTTCGGACTCCAATTATGTGACATTGTTGAGCGGCATCATTGATGCAGAGCCTTCCAACTATGAAGAAAGAAAGGGAAGGAGACTATGATCAAAGAGTACCAATTGATCAAGAGAAATGATGTCTAGGATGCAGTGCTGAGACCTGAAGGGAAGTCCGTAGTCAGTTCCATATGGATTTTCAAGATCTAGCATGCAGTAGATGGAAACATCGTGAGATACAAGGCAATATTTGTAGCATGAGGCTTCTCACAGAAAGAAGGCACAGAATACGAAGAGACATTTGCACTAGTGGCGAGGTACACTTCCATTTGATCCATACGTGCAGGTATGAGATGGGAGATACACCAGCTGACATCAAGACAAGATTCTTGAATGGTGTAGTCAAGGAGGAAGTATACGTAGAGCTGCCACTGCGAGTTGAGACACATGACAAGCAGACTCATGTGTGCAAATTAAAGAAGGCCTTGTACGAGCTCAATAGGCACCCATGGGATAGCACATACAGTTACATGAGGAGCTTGAAGATCACCTAGAGTGATGAAGATCTTAACCTTTGCTACAAGGTTGGAGATGAAAGCCTATAGAGGATGACAAACCCACAGATGGGTGCGAGAAGAACTTTTCATCAAAGTTCAAGATAGATGATCTTGGTATGTAGTTACCCTAGATGGATATATAGAATATTAGTAGTAGAGGAAGCTACTTGTCACTCCAGTATAGAATGTTTCAATACATAGAGTACGAAAGGCAGAGGGAGGATGATGCTCTGCTTCAGAGGGAGTGATTGCAGAAAATCCTTAGGTTCGACATGGTACGACAGGATCGACAGCTTACCGATGGCCCTAGCGTTTACTAAGAGTAAAGCGGATTCCAACCTTTACTTCAAGGTTGAAGGAGAAGGACCAGTGATGCTCCTATTATATGTCTATGACCTGTTCCTGACAGGCGAAGAGAAACTCATTAAAGATGCACGGAGGAGACTTGCTACAGAGTTCGAGATGAAAGTCTTAGGGATGATGCACTACTTCTTAGGCATGGAGGTGTGGCAGAGCACAGATGGAGTCTTCCCTAGTCAAGAGAAGTATACAGTAGAGATTCGAAAGAGGTTCGGGATGACGGACTGCAAGGAAATAACCACACCCATGGCATCGAACTTAAAGTTACTTTGCGATGCTTCATCAGAGTCAGTTGATGCCACGATATATCGTCAGATGATTGGATCATTGATGTACCTGACGAACACGAGACCAGACATATGCTTTGTTGTGAACACCTTGAGCCAGTTCCTGACGGATCCAAGACAAGTTCACCTGGTTGCTGCAAAGCATATATTGAGGTACCTGAAAGGTACAATTGATTAAGGGCTTAGATATGACACGAATCAAAAGGTTAACCTGCAAGGTTATGTTGATTCAGACTGGGATGGCAGTGCTTTAGATAGGAAGAGCACTTCGGGATGCTTCTTTAGTATGGGATCATGTGTGATCTCTTGGTTTAGCAGGAAGTAGTCCTGCGTGGCACTGAGTACAATCGAAGCAAAATATGTCGCATCTTGTTCAGCTAGTTGTGTGGCAGTATGGCTTAGGAAGCTACTGTCTGATTTGTTTGATCTCCAGTTAGAGGTGATTTGTATCTTTTTGTGATAGCTAGAGTTGTGTGAAGTTGTTCGAGAAACCAGTGTTCCATGACAAGTCGAAGCACATTGAGATCAAGTACCATTATATTATGGATATGGTGCAAAGGGGAGCAGTGAAGCTCCAGTATGTTGTAACAGACGAGCAGATAGTCGATGTGTTGACCAAGCGATTAGCTAGAGCGAAGCTTGAATACCTCAGAGAGAAGCTTGGTGTACTTTAGATTGAGGTTCCTCCCAAGGGGCGGTGATGGGTTCGGAAGACGCAGATGCATGAGAGCCGTTCTCACATGGTGGTAGGTGTGTCCTCCCATGGTGTAGATTTAAGGGTGGTGGTCGAGATGTGTGCATCTGGGCTGTGCTCCAACTGACGATGAGGTGATCTAAAGACGACGAGACAATAGTAGGGGACTCAGGTTTTGCAAAGGCATATAATCGGTATTGGGATGCTCCTTCAGGTTTTGCAGAGGCATATAATCAATCATGGCAGATCCTTCAGGTTTTGCAGAGGCATATAATCAATCCTGGGATGCTCCTTCAGGTTTTGCAGAGGCATATAATCAGTCCTGGGAGATCCTTCAGGTTTTGTAGAGGCATATAATCAGTCCTGGGATATTCCTTCATGTTTTGCAGAGGCATATAATCAGTCACGGGAGATCCTTCAGGTTTTGCAAAGGCATATAATCAGTCCTGGGATGCTCCTTCAGGTTTTGCAGAGGCATATAATCAGTCTTGAGATATCCTTCAGGTTTTGCAGAGGCATATAATTAGTCCTGGGATGCTCCTTAAGGTTTTGCAAAGGCATATAATCAGTCCTGGGAGATCCTTCAGGTTTTGCAAGGCAATAAGTCTTGAGCTATACCTACTTGATGATTTGAAGACCTACATGGAGGCTAGGCCTACATCCAACATGAAAAAGGGCTGGCACTGTAGAAACTTGTGATGCCAGATAGTATGGTATGATGATCAAATTATAAGAAGATGATGGCAACGAGTATGATGAGACTCTATGACTCCGTGATGATGATGATGCAATGAAGACCTGACCAAATGTGTTGATGACTGTGCAGAGAGAGAATACCTTCCTAGTTAAGAGGGAGTGTTGATGTATTCGTAACTTCAGAAGATATTCTGATGTATATTATCATTGTATGTTGTTGTACCCCCATTGGGGATTTGTGTTACGCCTTTACGGGATGTCTAAATTGTGTCTAGACCTTGAGGTACAACCTCCGTTGTAAGTCGGGGCAATAGTCCCCAATGTAACATCATGTAATATGTACTTGCAGTCTCTCCAGGAGAAGTGGGCCCCATGTGAGATGACACGTAGGCTCGAATGTTATATTTGGTCAATGACTTGAAAGGGTATAAATAAGGAGGCGCTCTCCCTCATTTATACACACCTTATACACTCTCAAGTGCGTATGAGAGAAAGAGACGATCAGAGGAGGAGAGATAGATAATTGTTAAATACTTCTTATTACTGCTTTTGATCATCTTACTATTCTGAAGAAGTTTGTGGGGATTTATCCTTTATGGTTTCCCCGGTGAAAATCTTTGTGCCTCATGTATCTTTTATATCTTATGCATTTTGCTGTACTTGTTATTCTTTTTGATAAAGATCCTAGATAATCTAATAAGATCTTAAGAAAAACTAATAAGGCCTTATCTATGAACTTCCCTCGCCTGGGGAAGATCTCACTTGATCTCTGCCACATCTCTAATCCAGAGAAGTAATTCAACATGATAAGATCTTTCATCTCGAACTTAGAGGCCAACCTCCTCTATGTGAGGGAGTAATTGGGGCACCTCCTCCATCATCAACAAACTGTGCTGCAACTACTCAATTTGTGTTAGACCACCTTGCTCCATCTGCACATGAGTATCCTTCTCCCTCTACATCTGGACACTCTGCTCCCTCTGCATTTGAGCATCCTGCACTCTCTGCATTTGGACACTCTGCTTTATCTATATCTGAGTATCTTGCACTGAAGGAACTTGGTGCCTTCTGCATTGTTGATCCCTGTGTATCCATCTATGTCATCTTCCACTAAGTGGGTCTACTAAGATGAGTTTTTCTCTCTTAAAGAACATTGAATACCATCCATGATTCTCTCTGAGTTTGCAAACTGGATAACTCCATATCCTATATATGCCAATTTGGATTGTGTGCTAGATCTTATAGATCCACTTGGAAGCCACCACTGGCTTCCCTTTTGATCTAGGAACTCTCTCCCTAAAAGTATCATTGGGAGTTGAATGGCCTTCTGTATCTTGTGAAGTATCTCGAAGCTTTACTGGCCTCTTCATTGCAACATCTCTGGGTAGATCTACTAACACTGTTGGCTCTACTAATAGTCTGAAGGATGATTAGTTGTACTAGAGGGATTTGTACCCTCATCCTTCAAAGCCTCCTGCTCCTCACTATCAAACTCCATATGAAACCATCTAGTTATCTCGAAGGCTATGGTTTTCGTGTTGGACTCACGATTGTTGTTAGACCAAAACTTGTAGGTATTAATCTCCGCCACAATCACCAGAGTTAGGATCTCGAGAGGCGATTAGTCCATGTCACGAAGCTGACAGGGAGCGTTGAACCCAATGTCCACTAATCTCCCTCCTAACACGAGTCGGGTGAGTTTCAAACCCTTGACTCGTTGCTCTGATACCATTTGTTGGACTCACGATTGCCGCTAGACCAAAACCCACAGGTATTAATCTCCTCCATAATCCTCTGAGTTAGGATCTCAGGAGGCGATTAGTCCATTTCACTAAACTCACGGGGAGTGCTGAACCCAATGTCCAACATTTCGTCCTCTTTTTCCTTGGCCTCGTTCCCGTTCAACATTTCATCCTCTTCTTCCAGTGACCCTAGATGGATACATACTTGGGTACGGGGGCGGGGACGGGGACACCACTTTTTAAAACAGGGGCTTGTTTATGTCGGGGTACTATATATATATATGAAATAAAAAATTAAATCATTTTCATTGGTATTCAATTTTAATAACTAGCATGCACATTGCTTCAAAGTTCATAAATCATTGATATAAAGTGGAAATTACATTTGAACCTTAAGTATAAACATGATATCAAATAATCATAAGACATAAACCAAGTGGAAATTCAAGTTATTGTTTGCATATTTATATCAATCACGATTCATCATTCGTGATATATGTCCAATCACAATGTCAAACACCAAGAGGAAACAAGTCTACATCCAAAATTCAAAATGCAAAAAACATTGAACAATGAACAATGAATAGCTTAACCACACAAACTGTACCCTTTTTGAGATTCAACTCTCGAGCATGTTGCATTCTAAAGTCACCAATTTTGAATACAGGATGTAAAAAAAGGATTATTGTTTCTGAATTAAGTTTTTTAGATTTAAATTGCCAGATTGGATCATGTCTTTCACATTTTAACTGTTTCTTTTGGTTGAAGTTGATTTGTCATTGTCATTTAATTGAATATGTGTATGTTTGTATTATGTAATACCCCAACGTGTTGAGATATCTTGTATTGTAAACATCTGAAAATCGTTTTCTGGCATCAGTCATTAGTAGTTGAACTTTGATATCAATTTATAAGTAAAGGATTAAAAGTAATGTGCAAAAAATAAGAGACATTTGTTCTCTAATTATATTCTAAAAGATATTTCATGGAATGCTTTGTACATTGATAAAAATTTGGAAGTTTAGATTGTTCTATTTGGGATGCAGTTGAGACACAATGGTCATGGTTTTATCATTGTTTGGCATCATTCATTAGTGGTTGAACTTCGACATCAATTTACAAGGAAAAAATGTGTAAAATATTAGAGAGAATTACTCTCTAATCAAATTTAAAAATATTTTTGCAGCTTCTCTTCTCTTTGACGTCATAGGTTTCGACTGAAGACAAAGTGTGTGTTGGGAGAGTTGAAAGACCCGCAGGGTGTTAAGAGGGTAGGGGGACCCATGCCCACCCCATCCCTCTTCATAAAAGGAAAAACAATTATAAAAAATATATATATTTTTAATTTTCACAACCATAAGTTTCCTCGAAGTCCCCAAAATCGGGGGACGGGGTCCCCTGAAGTCCACAAGTTTCCTGTTTTTTGTCAAAAGGTTTCCAGTACTCTGGGACTTAGATGGGAATTCAGGGGACGTCTGTGAGGTTCCTCTTATCACGAATCTTGTAGATGCCCCGTGAGGTGATCCTATTTAGGATGACAGAGGAAAGGCATCTAAAGTCATGACCTACAATATCCAGGACTTCCGAAAGAACTCAGATGTCACACCAGTCAAGGATATCGACACTTTGGACCTAGTGAAACACTAAGCCCATGGGGCATCCCTAAGACCAAGAAACCCTAAAATTATGGATACGGAATAGACAGGCAAGGGAAACTTGGTTGAATCTCTTTGTTAATTGATTAATTATAGTTTGAAGCGAAAACTAAGACATTCAGAGCATCCAGGTGAAAAGCGCTGAATTTGCCCTACGGTTTATGCAGGAAAATTGGGATTTGGGGCAATAGGTGAAATTAAGTGGAATTGGATACTCAGATTGATTGTTGGGTGCAAGATTAGGCAATTGGAGAAGAAACCAATCAATACCCAGTTTGCGGTTTGCTAAAAAAACAACTTTCCCCAAGGGGGGTGTTTTTCCCTAGTAACAGGCCAGTGCTTTGGATGGGTAAATGGAGTCTGATCAAGCCGAAACTTTAGATCTAGTGGTTTTATGTTAAATTAAAAGTGGGTTTTTAATTTCGTAGCTTGCTGCAAGCTACATCTCCTAGATTTGCAAAACAAGGGTTTTAATGATATGGAGTGATGAGCAATGCATGTACAGAAAATAAAAGAAGAGAAACTCATCTGCGAGACGTACTTGGAATCTGTAGATGGATTGAGAAATGATGAGGAATGTCGATCTACCGTCAAAATGAACCTTCCCGAGCAAGATCTTGGTGTAGCTATGTATCAGATAGTCACCCGTGCGCCCCCTTCAACCTACCAGATCAAAGAAACATGAATCAATTAGAAAAATGAGCGAGATCTGCAAAATATGGAAAGGGAAAGGGAATAAAAAGTCATAAAGACAAAAATACTCCCTAAACCAAACACCCCGGAACCAAGATGAAGGTGAGTTGCCCAACAAAGTCGCCCTCTCTCTCCTAGTGTGCCTCCTCCTGCAAATGAAATGGGTAAAGGAAAAATGAAAGATCCATCCCGGATGAAGCTCAGTATGGAAGAAAAACAATGCCAATCATCAAATAAGAACATCCACAAGATACAAAGATCAATAATCCAAAGCAAAGATCTCTTTATTGATATTCCAGTGCAAGAGCGCATGAATTACAATGGGTGGGTCCCCTCTCTTAAATAGTCTTAGAGAGACATAAACCCTAACTCACTTTATCATCCAACGATTGAGATTAAAAGATCATCAATGGTGGAGATCAACAATACATAACTTATCACATGAATCAAGTGACTGAGTCAACCAAAGGGGGCACATTTTGCTCAAGGACGACTATTCTAAGTCATACTCAAAATATAACATAGAGTGTGATATAATAATACATTGAGGGGTGTCACGTAGGGGCTTAATTCACCCTAGGCCCCTTTACAACTTCAAATCATAAGATATAATCATGAAATACATCAATAGCCAATTAGAGGGCACGCCCCTTGGGGGGTTTTTCCTTATTGGCTGAGCCATAACTAAATAATGTGGACATCTGCTGACTGAAAGCTGCTGAAGGACTATCCAGGATGCTGAGAAACATCATCTGTCAAAGTTCCAAACCATTTCCTTGACCCAGGAGGCTAAATTGATTTTTTTAGTAATTTCTAGTTCATTTTCTGTTGGTACAATCCCTGGACACTGATAAATCCATCATAACTCATACCAGGATGAAAACAGGGGCAAACTGATTGCTCTGGATGATCTAGAGACATAGAAGAATGATATAAGTGACTACTCATACCCCCTGGAACATTGCTCTGCTCTAGGAGAACCAAACATACTTCCATCTGGAATACAAATAGATCATTTGGCCAATAATCAAGTGATAGTAATCACTTTTTTGGAGAACCGGGGCCAAACTCTAAAAGCTGAAATTGTAGTATTGGTCATCGGCATGTTTCGAACTAATATAGACCATGTTGTATTTTTGAGTCATCGCCTTGGGAAACGTGATTGACTCGGTCAATTGGGTTGACCAGGTCAAAATACCCAAGATCAAGGTGAGGTACTGTACCAGTATGATCCTGCAACATTCCTAGGTAAGCAATGCTCCAATGGTGTATATCAGAACCCAACTTAAGTCAGTTATTCATAATCATAGTGACCAAACATAATAATAATAAAATATACCCTTGTTCTTAAAAGATCTTAGATTTTTCTGGAAATCTGTTTGCGCATGCCATACTTACAAAGTGTAATCAATGTGCTATAGATGGGTGATGATGGAAGAACTAAGTTAAGGCAAAGGGGAATGACTTGACTGACTTTGAATCAATGATCTATCCGACTGATAACTAATAAACTCTACCAAGGTGACACATGTATGACATAGAGCAATAGGGGATGGAGGTGTCTCACAGATGGGTGAAGTACTTGGGTATGCTTCCCTCAGACTTTAGTAAGTTTTCCTTTGCAACCTTTTTGCAAATATAGGTCAACCTTCAAAGGAAGGTGCCTTGGAAGCCTTCTGGGCTCCAGTACTGACAAAGACCCAGTCTTTCTAGACTAGTCTCACCATATGGCCCTATGGGCACCATTGACCCGAACACTATACAAGGAATGAGTGCTCATCTTTTGACCATTAACCTTTCAATGACTTTCACATTTTTCATAAGATAGTAGCCAGCATACAAGAGCAGGTGCCTTGGAAAGCCTTCTAGGCTTTTCAGTAAATGACTACGGCTACCTGTTGCCCGCGAGCAGTCCATGGCCCTGACGGGTTCACCTCTCCTTGTTGCCCTCGTGGAGGGAAAACTAAGCCTTACATTATACAAGGAATGGGTGCTCAGTCTCTTGGCCATTGACTACCTTTTTCAACATTTTATACTTTTGTATCCTTTAGATATAGCTTTTATGCGTTCCGATGCTTTAGTGTTTAGCAACACTGTTATGGTGGAGCACTTGATTTGAGGACTTAAGGATGACAACCCTATGCACCTAGCCACACTGGACAAGACACATACTTCATAGCCCGAGACACGTAACAACATGGAGTCTTTCACACATAGTGGCCAGAATGGGGAAGGGGTCTTCAATCTTACCAATATCTATCAATCATAGTCATGGGGTAGAAACAAAAGTGAATGAACTAGATGGACAGACAGAAACGTAATGGGACCAACCTAGCACTAAGGGTTACATTTTGTTTGAGCATGGCATGGGCAACAATCTTCACATTGGATTCCTTCATCAATCATAACACAGGTTAGAGCAATATAGAATATATAAGCATAGGTCACCACAATCATTTTAACATGACAAGCACAAGTATTTGAGATACATCATAGAGGAAAAGTAAACCAAGGAAATATACTTGATCTCAGCATGTATACCTATCTCCACTGATAAGCCCCTATGTGACTGTGTGTACCAACTCTTGATCTCTTGCTATGCTCTAGTGGACTAGATCATCACCAAAATCATCTCAATGGACTCCTGAATCTCAGTCTTGGCAAGGAAAATATAATGAACAAGGCTCTGAAGTGAAAGGAAGCTGTAAACATCCATGTTGATACACCATGTAAAAGTAGCCTTGAATAGAAAAAGAGACAAGTCTGCATGCTGCATCATGGAAGCCTGGCTGAAAATGTATATGTGATAACAATCCCCGACCCGGTTTCCAAGACTTGGGGACGCAAACCCAACCCCTGGGGACGGGTACTCCTGCAACACAGGGGATTTGTCCCTCATCCATCAAAGCCTCTTGCTCCTCACTATCAAACTTTATATGAAACCATGTAGTTATCTCGAAGGCTATGGTTTTCGTGTTGGACTCACGATTGTCGTTAGACCAAAACCCGCAGGTATTAATCTCTGCCACAATCGCTAGAGTTAGGATCTCGGGAGGCAATTAGTCCAAGTCACTAAACTGACAGGGAGCGTTGAACCCAAAGTCCAACAATCTGCCCCCTAATGCGAGTTGAGTGAGTTTCAAACCCTTGACCTGTTGCTCTGATACCATTTGTTGGACTCACGATTGTCGTTAGACCAAAACCCGCAGGTATTAATCTCCTCCACAATCGCCAGAGTTAGGATCTCGGGAGGCGATTAGCCCATGTCACTAAACTCACGGGGAGTGCTGAACCCAAAATCCAACATTTCGTCCTCTTCTTCCTTCTCACATGAGTGTATGCTGGACAACCAAAGATCCTTTCTCGCTTCACTCCTGCGAGTGTCTCTCAGGAGACTTGTTCCTCAATATCTGGTGAGAACACTTGATCTGAGCATAACTGTCGTATTCGATGCATCTTCCCATAAGAACATGGGTAGATCTTAATCACGGATCTTCATCTCCACAATCTTGACAATGGACCTATCAGTAATTCATGACAAAAATGTGCACAAGGGTTAACTAGCACTAATTTAAATAGTCATGTTATTTATCAATAAAATAATAATTCAATTTGAATAAATAACACTTATTGCACAAAACATTAAATACTTCTCTTTGTTTTTTTTGTTGACTCCCTCTTGATCTCTGCCTCACAGAAATCATTGAAGTCTTCAAACGCTTTGATCTTCTTCTTTGTGAAGTCATGAACTCCTAGAATTTGTTGAAGTCTTCATCTTAGGTCTTCATATCTTCTGGAGAGATTCACACATAGTACAAGAAGACATCCAATGATGCCACTATCATCAGTCTACATGTATCTGAATGTACTAGGTCGAAGATTCCCTTTGGACCTATAATCATTGCATTATAAAAAATAAATTATAATTGAAGGATATATATAGATAAATTATAATTTACCAAAATTTACTATATTTTAAGTTTTTTTCTATTTGTTGAGTCTTGCCGAGTTTGTCCCGAGTCCTTCTCGAGTCTTTCTCAAGTCGACGAGTCACATGCCAGCAGAGTCTTTGCTGAGTCCGAGTCGTGCAGCATTGCTTACAAGTACTCTTTCCAAAGTTTATCTATAGTCTTCATCAAATCTGTTTTCTTCTTGTTTTTTTGAGGTGGAAGTTCTTCAACATCAACTGTTAATGCATTTTCATTTCTTTGCTTTTGAGGGAACTTATGAGCGTAGTGACCAAATGAATGACAATTGTAACATTTAACCTTTGAAAGATCTTGCCCACCATCCAACCTCTTTTCTTCTTCTAATACTGGACAACATCTTGATAAAGGCTGAAATTTGACTGAGAAACGCTAGCAAGAAGTAGGTCAAAATTGAACTTTGTCAAAAGTGAAAACTGACTCCATATATAAATGCGCCCTCCTGAGGAGACCTTCAAAAGAAAAATTTTCAGTCCAATCTGTGGCCTAAAGAGCTCAAAACTGGAAGCCCTAATTCCTTTATTTCGATAAAAATTATGGCAAAATTGATTTTTTCACAAAATTGAGATCTGCTTCCATAGATAAGTGCACCCTCCTAGGGTGAGCTCCAAAATGCTATTTTCAAGTCCAATCTATTGAGAGAAATGTCCAAACTTGAAAGCCCTACTTTTCAGATTAGGGCAAGAGTAGTGTAATATCCCAAACTGGTATTTTTCTTTTTATGTGTGTACTGTAGATGGCTAATAGACTTATGCCTCAATAAAATAGGAAAGCCAACCCCGATCTTTGCATGCATGCAGATCTGTGCCCTAGATAATACTGAGATGCTGTAAAATAGGAGAAGTCAATGCATGTACATACTAGTATATAGATCTGCTGATGATGAAGCGGGTGGTCCCCACATGCAAGGATTTTGACAGAGGAATAGGGAAATAAACCAAATCGTCCTCCATAGGTGAATGCGCCCTCCTTTGAAGCTGTAGATGCTCCAGAATAATAAATAAGCCGCTGCCGAAGGCTCGGATGAGGTGCAATAGGGTTATAGTACCCCTCTGACCGTGATGGAAGCAGCTTGCAGAAGAAACGATGGCTCAATAAGCCCAAAACGTGAATGTCCTCCTCAAATCAATTCGCCCATGTAGAACAACGTCTTCCAGAAAGGGGGCACTGCTGATAACTTGCTTGATACTCAAGCTGAACAACCCTTCTTCTAGGGGAAGGGTAATGAAGGTGCTCTGAGATGAATAGAAGTAGCATGCGGAAGTTCTGACCCTTGTAGATAAGAAAACGAATTGCTTTGTCTCTGACCACGATAACACGGTATGATGGTGGAACTCTTTGGCTGGAAGAATAATCAACCTCCCGAAATAACTGCTGAATGTAACTAGATGATGAACTAGTGCAGAACCTGAATGATCCAACCTGATGATGAACTAGTGCTGAACCTAGATGATCCAACCTGATGATGAAGTAGGGTAGATAGATTTCGCTGCCGAAATACACCAGTTAGCTGAGCATGCACTCAACCCCAACTTAGCTCGTCGATCTCTCTAATTTGACTCCACAAATCAATAATCACATAAGTGTCTTCTCCATTCACTTTATCTTTCTTATATAACTTTCAAGTGCGAAAATCCTAACTTTTGACCTAATTAGGTCACTTTAACTTCTAATTTGCAGTTGACTTGCATGCATGCGCATGGAGACTTAATCGGGTGCATGCATCATTAAATAATGCTCAGATGTCATGCATGCAGGTGGCCTTTCGCTCTGGTGGCCCTCTTCGACCCAATGGTGATATAATGTTGATGCCTTAGATCTTCTGTAGATGGCATCAGTCTTCAGCTGATTCCCTGACTGTCAGTAACCGCTCAAACCCAAAGGAATTACATAGGTTAGCGGGTTGGTCCTCAATGCCTAGGCAGAAGAGGACATTACAAATAGTCACTGGTAATGGCTTCTATTTGGTACTACGGTGATAGCATGTTGGATTTTAAATTTAGCAGTACAATTTTTAGATATTGATAATTATGTCCTAATGATTATCATCCCACTTTTATCATTGCATAATTACACATTGAAAATTTCAACATTCACTTGCAGTGGAAATAAAACGTGGATCACTTAAAGATAACCATGCACAAGAGACAAAGATTTTACCCTCGAAAATCGTCGCAGCTCGGGTCACGTGGCAGAAATCTTCAAGCCATTGGGTGCGACCTTGGGGGCAAGTAAGAGTCAACTGCTGTCACTTGATCTTGACTCCTTCGTCTAGGCTTACTCCTAGCGAAGCCAAGGGGGGTGGCCCCTATGGAAATAATCTAAGGTTGTTAATCTATAAAAAAAACAACTTGTTTCTAGGATTTTAGTTGATGCAAATACTGAAACTAAGACTTTTGCAAATAGTTTAGATAAACAACATGTAAATAAACATTCCATTTAACACATAAAATAACTTAGATACCAAAACGAAATGCATGATTGATGCAAAATAGACCAGTGCTAATGGAGTGCTCATATATAAGGGGTTGCTGGTGATGTCTTGAGAAATTATTGCAATTGTCTCGTTGGTCAGTTTTAAAATTATTAAATGATTAGATTAGGTAGTGGGTTAATTGTTGATCGATTTTATTAATGTTGTAATGTTCTAGATTATTAGGGGAAGAGGGAATTCCAGATATACCCAAAGGATATGAGGAATATGTCTAGACTTGCTTGGAAGTGGTTCTCAGAGCGAAATGTGGGCTAGATGGAGTCATGAGGGTGTGTTCAACAGTACACCAACAAGGATGTATCCTAACGGTGCCCCACGATCACTTTTGTAGTTATTCCTGCTTCACTTGAAGACTTTTCCCATGACTTAGAAATATCGAAAAGCATCAGATATTCGCTTGGGGATTAATTGGAAGATGAGACTAATTACTAATCACTCAAATCCTTTTTTGATACAACCAACTGGTCAGACAAAGTTGCGGCGGTGTAGAGCATACGAGCATGAGAGCCTTGTTAATTTTTAAGGATTTTATATCAAACGTGTAGTTGTTTAAAAATCACAGTATCGATACTCTTGTTTCCCCTTTTAGGTACTGTTGTCCACCGATTGCACACCAGCAGCAGAAATCTTCCAAAAGCTGTCTCCTCACTTAGGAAAATGGGAGAGGTGTGACCTTGGCGGCAAGCACAGAGCCAAGTATTGTCACCTACTCCTAGCTCCTCCGTTTAGGCTAACTCCTAACGAAGCCAAGGGGGGTAGTCCCTAACAAAGAGTTTTCTATGGCTCAATGTTTAAGTTAAGTTTTTGATGTTATGATTGCGGATGGATGTTGTTTAGGAGTTAATGTGATGAAAGATGATTAAAATTATTATGAATTTCGAACACAAGACATAAAATAACAATTCACGTTGTTGTACTGGATTAACAGATGAACAGTATATCAGGAACTTGTAAAGAATAAAGATGCATTCATAGATAAAGATTTTATAAGTTAGAGACAAATGATCCAGATGTAACAATCACGCATAAATTAATAGACCAGTGCCTTATGGAGTCAAAGTACTGCAATGCTTAAACAAGTCTTGAAATAAAGCTAGTGAATGTTATGCGAGTGCTCTTGGTATATTTTAAATGTTTTTTAAATGGTCTTGTTTAGGGTTTCAATGAAAGGTATCAAAGATTAGTCGAGAAAATCTTCCAAGTTAATCCGTTAAAGACATGACTGCTCGCCCAGTATCTCAAGCTGGTATCACGAAGATTGATCAGCTAGCTGCGACTCTAAACAGCAGGGAGTTTTGACGCCTTTACTAGGAATGACTTAGGAAACTTTCTACAACGCCGGTGCGTTGGCTACGAGGTAAAATTTTATTATGATGAGTCTTGTGAGATTAACAATCCAATGCCGTTTCTGGGTACTCCGATTTTTAGGTCGGTCACAGCATACTCCGGCAAGGAAACAACGAGATTAATTAATTAGGGAGGAAATGTGAGTTGCAAAATTTTATTAAGTAAATTGATCAAAACCCTCCGACAGAGACCGCTCTTGACTTTGTCTTATGACAAAAGTTCAAGAGACTTAGCTAAACTATATGCTTGATGCAAGGATATGCAGTGGGAATGCTCTCCGATAGAGAGTGCTCTTGACTTGGATTATGACAAGTTCAAGAGACTTTAGAGATTAATTAATTAACTTATAAAAATGTAAAAAGAATTAATCTACTCAAGAATCTCTTTCAGGTTTTTAGGCCCTAATCGGGAGAGCATGGGGGTAAGTAAAAAATGAAATAAAAGACAACTCTCCGATAGAGAGCACTCTTGATCCACACAGTGAGATTCAAGAGATTTCTACTTTAAACAGTTGAATTACTTATTGAAAGATGAAATATTTAACAGATGAAGTAATCAACTTAGTAATGAAACAAAATGGGCTGATCTAGCAATTAGTATTCTAAGAAAGATAATGAGATTATTCTAAGCACAAACACATCTAATTTAAGCACATAAAAATAAGAACACCACAAATCTCCCCAAATAGGGGAGGTTAAGAGTGGGGGCTTAAAAATCCCACTCAAACAAAAAGAGAAACTTTATTGATATTTACAATTTGCCTTGGGAATTCAACCCTTGAAAGGACTTTTGAAATAAATCTATAAGACTAACATGAAACTTTTTTAATGAATTTTATGTAAAAAGGAGAGTGATTTATCTTTTTGTTGAGAACCTTTTCCTTAAACTTGCAAAAAAGGGGAAAAAGAAGAAGATAGAAAGGAGCAAAAAGAGGGCAAAAGAGGGCTGAAACAAAAGAGGAAAAGAGAGGAAAAATGGAGAAACAAAAATAGGAAGTTGGGTGCAAAAGAAGAGAATAATAGGGCAGCGAACTAAACAATCAGAGAGCTGCAAAAATGGTAAAAACGGGGCAGCGACTGAAGAGGAAAAAGACTAATAAATTTGAAAAAAGAGGGCAGCGACTTAAGAGGAAAAAGGCTGTAATAAATTTGAAAAAAGAGGGCAGCGACTTAAGAGGAAAAAGGCTGTAATAAATTTGAAAAAAGAGGGCAGCGAAGAAAACAAAGAAGAAAATCACACAATAAGGCGGAAGGAGGCCAAATCCAACCTAGAAGAAGGGAAAATCAACCAACAATCAACACAAGGTAGAATCAACCTCCGAACAAGGTGACCACTAGAAGCACTAGTCCCGAAACCGTCCAGTCTAGCTGGATGTACGCAAGGATGCTAGTGGGGAAAGAGAAGTAGCCATAAAATTATGTGGCACTTGGGATCAAATCCCAAGCTTACTTTCTTAGGTCAAAACGAACATATGACACATAGAAATATTTAGAAGAGAGAAACTTGATCAAAATCGAGAAAAGTAATTGGAAAGAACCTCTTTTACTTGATGGATGAGGCAAAGAAACTTATGCTTCTCGATTTTCCTGAAAGAGAATGACTCCTTGTGGAACCTGTAGAATGAATGTTAACCATAAAAAATCCCATGTATATCAGATGATACCTGAAAACACACAATCTTCAGGAGAAAAGCATAGAATATATGAAATAGTGCTAGATTGTTAACCTTCAAAATTTATACAACCAAATGCTTAAGAATCCAGAAAGAAGGGAGCAAAGAAAGGTATCACCTCACATGGTGAATCATGACCAACATAGAGCTTCCGCTTTGACCTCCAAAGTCATCAACTTTATTAAATCTTAAGCAAAATATTACAATAGAAATTCTCCAGAGCTTTTATGCCAAAAATCCGATCACCATAAAGCTAAAAGAGCCTCTATTTTTACAATGAGAGAGTGTTAAAACTCTAATACCACACCATGCAAGGAGGGCGCAAACCTAGCCATCTAGCCACGTCAGAGAGCACAAACCAAAAATAAAGAAGGTAGGATTGAGGGGTGGCCTCCACCTAGGCAAGGCGCCCCCACTCCAACCCTAACCACTCCATCTCCAACCCATAGGAGCACTCCATCTTCAAAAGCGTGAGGTTCCAAGCCTAAGACATGAGGGATGAGGAAGAGCACACGTGAGAGGTTAGGAAGGTAGGCGTGAGGTCTTGGAGGAGCCTGGAGCTAGGTATGGAGGAGCCAATACCTAGAAACATGGAACACATGTCACTCTTCAACCTCTAACATAACACCAAGCCAATAAACAAGCTCCACCTCACCCAGAGGTGGTCATCACTGAAGGAGGTGAATTGGACAAGTAGATGAGAACTCAATGCTCTCCGATTGCTAACTGAAGAGGACTGGTGCCAACCTCAATCATCATTAGTGCCCGATGACATGTCATTCTGCATTTCATTTCGTTCAATTTGGATTAATTTGGAGAGATTTGGATTTTCTCCAAAATAAATATTTTTAATATTTGATCAATAATTTCTCTGAAACTGACTTTTTTGAGAATTTATGAGTTATGTAGCTGAATGATGATCTGAAACTTGGAGATAGCTGGCTGGATGATCAATAATGATGTTTGGCTTAGGGTTAGAGCCTTCAATCACTGAATTTGGACCTCGGATGGCTGACTTATTACAACTTGAATTTTTCCATTTAATTTATGGAAAAATTTAATTAAAAATTTAGGAAAAATTAAAAAAAATTAAAATCCTAAATCCAACGCGTCCGGTAAATTTTTTTTCGGAATTTTTTCTAAGGGTCCTAGTGACTTAGGACATGACCATAGTCTATTCTAATAATGCCTAGTAGGTTTATACATACTTAGTTGGGCTCTAATAACCCCCCAAGGCCCAGAATTCAAAATCAGGCATTCCAGCTTTGGAGGAAGCGGGAGAAAACCTCGTCGATTATACTCGGCTATAGGCAATGCATAATTGTCAAGGGAAAAAAACTCCCTGGAATATCTTAGTTGAAGTTCTACGTCTTAGGAGACCGAACCATTCAAAAACAACCTACTAGCACATTTTATTACAAACCTCGCAGGGCCATGGTCATAATTATTCAAAACAAAAACTGACTAGCCAAAACTGGCTAGGCACAAAGGGTAGATCATCCGATGCACTAGAACACAAACATGTATCATGTTTGTCAAATGGTGTCTCCTCAGCTGATCCAACTATGGTACAAATAAGTTGGTAACAGGTACTTCGGGAACACAGGCGGATTTGTTAATTTTAATAGCAGGAAGAAACAAAAAATAAATGTTAACTAAGAAAAGGAAAGCGACTACTCTAAAAAAAATCAAACCACAAAGAAAAGACACATAGTTGCCCCCTTTGGGGGCTCGGGTGTGGGCACTTGACTTTCCACTTGCTTCTCTTTTATTAATGGTTATTAAATGTAGTTTAAATAATCTTGTTCCTTTATAGATTAGGAGACACAAGTTTACAAATTTTGAGGCTTTAAAGGCGCCTTAAGAAAAGGTAGAAAGAAGAATGGCTCTCAGATGGCTTGAATTTGGAAAATTTTGCCAGAGTGCCTCTCTACCTGTTCGTCAAATGCTGCAACACAACCAACAAAGTTATGCCAAATATGCTAGATTGATCAATTAAAACATAAAAAAATTGGCATACTAAAGTACTTTTTAAAAGATATAATTTTTAATTAAAACAAGTACTTGTTAGATCTATGAAAAATGAACCTTTTAAAATTAGATCTAAATTATAAATACATATGCAAAACAAATTAGCTTATGATTTTTTTTAAGCGCTAAATTGATTAAAACTGTTGAAAGTAACTAGTAACCAGAAAATATTAATTTTGTAGAATGAAAGAAGAAGAAAAGCAACTCGATGCTAGAAACTTGGGCGATGGAGTTCTTCACAGTGGAGCGCAAAGGGACCATTTCTTTCTGTAAATTTTGAAGAGGATTAAGATGTAAACAAACCCAACCTCTTCTTCAAGTACGGTAACCTGCAACTTGGACAAAGACTTGCACATAAAAGTGATTAAGAAAAACTTGGTGTTACCTGCCATGAAATTTAAAACACAAGAACATTAAACAAAATAATAATGTAATTTTAAGAGATCTGAAACAAATATACAGTAAGATCGTAAGCAAATAGGCTATTAAATCTTACCCTACCGGGAGATAGATCCCCTTCAAAGTGTTGAACACAATGGCCACACTGAGAGGGGGGGGGGTGAATCAGTGTGAGAGCAATTATAAACTTTTTCACCTTTTATTAATCAAGCATTAAATTACGAATTAATCATCAACTTCATCAACTAAATTAACCATGAGTCATAAGCATAATAATCATATCAAAGAGAGACAAGAAAATTTGTAATGTGAGCTTTATTTATGTTAGTGGAAGACTTCAATCTTCTCGATTACAATCAACACCAACTGATAAGAAGAACACCAATTCTTGTAACAAGATCCAACTTGGGTTTCTTAGTTCCAACTAAGAAAGGGTCGAGGAGTCCAATCCTCAAGTGCAAGACTCAGCTTGCAAGCTTGATGCCAATCTCTGATTGTCATCAATTTGCTGCAATCATATACCTCTGCTGCTCAATCAACCACTGCTTGTCAATCTGCTCATCAACACTGAACTAGTTCTAAGCTCATCAACACCTGCTGTCAAAAGTCTGCCTATAGTCCTCATTCCAAGTCATCAAGGAATTTGTTCATTAATCAAGTCCATCAATCTTTATCACCATATTGCTACTTTACCATATCATTGTTGTCAAACCAATCTTCTACTGCTGTCACCTTCGATGCCTTGATTGGAAGATGAGTCTAGCGAAGTGTGCATGAACAGAGATCAAGCCTTTATCTTGGCTTAGGAACGAATCTCCATAAAACCAAAAGATTGTGCTTATAACAACACTTCCTCTGTTGATCAAGCCTTTATCTTGGCTTAGGAACGAATCTCCATAAAACCAAAAGATTGTGCTTATAACAATATTTCCTCTGTCACTTGTGTATACCAGTGCTTGATTGTAGTTTGTTTCGAGTTATGCACTTAATTCCAATTTCTGAGAAACATTGTGTAAACACAAACACATTCTTTGAAACTTTTTCTACCCTTCAAACTGCCCTCTGTAATTTCACTAATTCTTACAACTTAATGCTATCCAAAGATAACATATTTAATGAATACTGAGATATTTGACTGTAGATGACCAAAGAACAGAGATATAATGTTCACTTAACTTTTGACTGCGGCTTCATCTATCCACTTCATTAACCTGAACTGTAGAGAGATATATCATCCTTTGGTAAGTCATATCTCAGAGATGATTCAACAGTTCATCAACCGACTATATCATCATATTTTGTCATCACCAAGAATTAGAGCAATATGTACCTTGTCAACTTCGATGCTAGCTCAGTGAGCTGCCCAATACATGAGGCAAACAATCCAAAATTTTGGAGAAAGAGGCAGGACGAAATTTATGCAGAGACAGTCCGAAAACATTGAAGGAGGCAACCATCGAGTTCAAACTACCCTGTTGCTACACACCTCAGTCGCGATTACTCCACCTGAGAATCTTAGAGTTGTCATATGAACCTCAGATGCTTGTCAACGCTGAGAGAGAATTCAGGACTGTTTAAACCAAGAGAACTTGGTCTGTTCCATACATATTAAAGGGTCCGTGGTTTTACTGTAGATAACCTCCAATTCAGGACTGTATTGGAATATGGCAGCTCTCAACCTTTGTCAAAATTTGGATGTGTAAAAAGTTAAAACCTCAAGCTTTTTACCCCTAGCAAGTCCAAAAATGGACTGCTGTGATCACTAGACTCAGCATCAATGTTGACTGTGTATTATGCTGGTACTTCAAACCCTGTACTGTGGAGGAGCCCTAAACCTTGTCAAGCAAAAGAAAACATAAAAATAAAAACCCAAAAAAACTTTCCAAGACACTGCTCCTGTTGGTCACCACGAATTTCCTCAGTCAAATTGGCTTGGACTGCTCCTCCAATATTCCTCTGTCCGCCTGAATCTTACCTCAGTCAACACTCCACGAGTTGTGCTTCAGTCAACTGCATCGTTTTTTTATCTTTCTTGAGTGGAAATGACTTGTATTTATACTGTTTTTGAGTTGTCCACATCCTCAAATTAGGGGCCGACTTCAAGGGTCAAGGGAGGTGTGAGTTGTAATGTTTTATAATTTTTATTTTGTTTTTGTCACACACACATCCTTAAGCTCAGCAGTACAGATTGGGGTTCAAGAGGGAGGCCTTTCCAGGGCTTCCAAGGATTCTACTCATGCAGTTGATCCATGTGAGCTGTGGCATAGAAGGTTTGAACATCTTCACTGCAGAACACTTCCAGGCTTATAGAAGATAGTCAGCAGAGATGTGGTCTTCCATGAGAAAGTTGTGTTTTGTCAAACACAAGAGCTTTCAAAAGAAGATGAAGTACCTCCACTTGAGTTTCCAGTTTCAGAAATTCAGAGGGAGGAAGAGGAATTTGAGGATCAAATTCCAGATGTTTTAGAGGACACTGAAAGTCCACTGAAGAAGTACTTGAAGTTCCTCCTTACAAAAGGAGACGAGCTCTGTACCAAGAAATGGTACAAGAAGGCGAGAAGCATAAAGCTCCTCCTAAGACTTTCAAAGAAAGACCACAAAAGTACTCAGGCCTTATGAGTCAGCTTGACAGTACAAAACCTCCATCATACGAAGAAGCAACAAGTCAATAGGTATGGGTTGATGCCATGATTGAAGAGTACAGTTCAATCATGAAGAATGATGTGTGGGAAGTTGTTCCCAGACCAACAAGAAAGTCAGTAGTAACAATTGCTCCTGTTGTCAGGTATACTACCTTTAGGACCATCATTTCACTTGTTGCACTATTCGGATGGAAGTTACATTAGATAGATGTAAAGACAACCTTCCTCAATGGTAAGATTGAGGAGGAAGCTCATATTGAACAACTTGAAGGCTTTGTAAAGACAACCTTGTATTCTTCGAGAGTCTGGTATGCGAGGATGGATGGATTACTCCATAACTTGGGGTTTCCAAAAGTACAACTAAGTCTAACTTGTGCTTTGAGGTTGTTCATAATCATGTCTTGATACTTGTTATAGATATAGATGACCTGTTTCTTATAGGTGATGAACATTTGATAGAGCAGTGTAAGAGGGAGCTTACCTCTGAATTCGAGATGAAAGATCTTGAATTAGTGCCTTACTTCCTTGGCTTAGAGATCTGGAAAAAGCCAAGCAAGATCTTCTTGACACTAGGAAAGTATGCAGTGGACACCTTGTAGAGATTTGGGATGCAGGACTACAAGTCTATGGGCATACCCATGACTATGAACTTGACAAACTTGGGTGGCTCAGCTACCAGTTCACAGAGTTTAGACTGTACTCTGTATAGACAACCTTTTGGATCCTAGACAAGACCAGACATAGAGAATGCTCTGAATCAGTTCATGTCCAACACTTATGGGCTCAAGGTTACTTCCAGCAGTGGAGTAATGTTATCTGAATATGCTGATTCAGATTAGGCTAGCAGTGCAGTAAACCAGAAAAGTACCTCTGATTACTGCTTCTGTATGAGATCTGCAATGATCTCTTGGGCCAGCAAGAAGCAGGATTCCATAGCTTAGAGTTCATCTGAGGCAGTAATCATGCGATGCCTGCAAGGAAGCAGTTTGGCTCAGAAAACTTATATCTGATCTGTTCGGAGGAAAGCTTGACTCAATAATCATCCACCGCAATAATCAGAGTTGCATAAAGCTTTCGGAAAACTGAGTGATTGAAATGAGGTATCATTTCATCAGAGATCTAGTACAAAGAGGTGCTCTAAAGTTGCAATACTTTCGTACGGGAGAACATATTATAGATATCTTGATCAAGCCTCTGTCAACATCAAAGTTCGTGTACTTTCTTGACAAGCTTGGTATGGCAAAGAATGCCTCTCTCGCTGAGAGGGAGTGTTGATTTTTCTGAGTAGCATCGAGAGTCATTCTCTTAGGAGAATGAAGACATCTGATCCGGGACCAGGATGTGGACCTTGTCCAGCACTGGGGGGACTCAACCTAGTTGTGAGTGACCATTCTATTGAATGGTAGATATTTGGTCCTTGACCACGATATGGACCTAGCTCTGCCTTGGGTAGACTCAACCTAGTGTTGAGTGACCATTTTGTTGAATGGTAGATATTTGGTCTTTGACCATGATATGGACCCAACTCTGTCTTGGGTAGACTCAACTCAGTGTTGAGTGACTATTCTGTTAAATGGTAGATATCTGGTCCTTGACCATGATATGGACCCAGCTCTGTCTTGGGTAGACTCAACTTAGTGTTGAGTTACCATTCCGTTGAATGGTAGACATATGGTTCGAAACTACGATGTAGACTAGTCTAGTACTGGTAGACTCAGCTTAGTTCTGAGTAGCCATTCTCTTGGAGAATGGAGGAACCTGGTCTGTTACCAGGAAGGCACTATAAGTCCTAGGCTTGGTCTAGGCATGTGTGACACTCTGACCCTTGATCAATGGGCTTGTGGTCTTCTCCAAGGCTTACCTTGGTTAAGATACCCTAGTACCTAATCTTGGTGTCACATAGAGTGTGAGAGAAAAGCATTAGTAACTCTCTTGGTTTATGATGATGTACTTTGAATGGAATTAAAAGACCACAGGTAATGACCACAGGGGCACTTGGAAAAAGTCGAAAAGCAAAAGTCAAAAATACATAAGGACTTTTGGACCACAAGAAAAGGACCACAGGTAATGTCAAAAATACATGAGTACTTTTGGACGACAGGTAAAAGTAAACAAAATACATAAGTATTTTTTTGACCATAGAAAAGGGACCATAGGTGAAAGTCAAAAATACATAAAGGACCTTTTAGACTACAGAAAGGTAAAAAGGTAAAAGTGAAAATTAGAAAAGAATAAAATAATATTATTTTGTTTTTTCTAATTTTGGTCCACTTACACGTGACTCAAGGATATGAAAGAAGATCAAGCCACAATTCATTACACACACACTTGCTCTCACAGTTACAACTGCTCATGAGAAGATCTTACAGGTTTAAGGAAGAAGTTTATGATTGTGCCCTAGCATGTATGAGTCTAGCTAGGGCATCATCATACATTGAAGACAAGACCCTAAGCTAATGGTTTTCGCCATTTTTCTGTGTTTTCAGCAGCTAGCTTCACCTTTAGATCTCGAGCATCCGTTTATCAGATCCGGGTAGCCATTGTTAGTTTCGTGCAATCATCATCAATTCTGGGCAGCAGAGATTGTTTTGGGCAACCCTCCTTCTCTTCATGGGCTTCCCTTGTTTTCTTCTCGGGCAGCTTTATTAGGGCTCGACCCTTCTTCCTTAGCCCTCGGGTTGCTACCCATGTGGGTTTGGGAAGCAAGCCAAGCCTTGGGATGCAACCTGTGAGGGTTAGCTGCTTGCCAACCCTCGGGCAACCTTCGGGCCAACCCGTGAGGGTTGCCGTGGCCTAACAGGTCCTTCGGGTAGCCTTTGGGCAGTCCCGTGAGGGTCTTGTAGTAGCCCACAGGGCTGCCTGGCCAACATAGGCCCTCGGGCCAGCCATAAGTCCACATGCCAGGGCTGCTTTCCCTTTCGGGCAGGAGGAAATTAGCAGCCGCGCAGAGAAAAGGACAGGCAACCGTACGGTCGAGTAGATCGGGTAGATCTGAACTGAATAGATAGGGCAAAAAACAGACATTCCGGGCAGGCAGACTTTTTTGCTTATGGGGTCAATTTAAGAATGAAAAAGGCATACTAATATGAAAGTGTAGACTTGATAATTGCAAAAGCAGTATATCAACTCCAGCAGTACATTCATTTTAATGAGTAAATAACCAACTTCAGCTTATAGATCATTCCTATATTATGTAACAAAGTATGGAATGTCATACATCCAAGCACAACACAAGTATAACATCCTTAATATGGCAGTGTAGCAGAGGTAAAATAAGCAGTGAGTACAATGTATTCAGTGTTCGTATCATGCATTGGAGGTCTGTAATATATCCATGTGCGTAGTAGTTCTAACATTAACACATTTCAAAGGCTAATAAGATAATGCTTACTAATCAGCCTTCTATGCAATTATTCTCCAATAGATAACTTATAAACAATATGCATATAACACCATTCAATGATTATTGTATGAACAAAGAGTGCTTCAATTTCCTTTTGTCAATAGTAGCATGCTTTCCTCATTTACTAACCCTTCATAAGTTTGTGTGATGTGGTTTATGGAAGGTGTTAAAGAAAGCCAAATCTGCAAAATATGCAGACCAAAGAGGAGACCTAAAGGAGAAGTTAGTAGGCTGTGATATGCACTGCAAAGGGCTTTCACTTGGTTGGTATAACCTTGGGCAGACCCTAAGTGGGAGACCGACCCCCCACTTGGACAAGGTGTTGATTGTGGAGACCCCTAAAAGGAAGGCCGAGCCTAGGAAGAGATTGGCCAAGGTCCTAAGTGAGTAGGTCGAGGGGTTTAGGGGATCGCTGAGGATGGAGCAGAGATTTAGGAGGAGGACCAAAGTAGAAATAATGCCCAAAGGATGGAGCTGAGGGTTGTAGCAGCCCAAGGGAGCAGACCCGAGGTTGAAAGAGAGGGAAGAATAGGGGAGGCGAAGGGTGGAAAAAGGAAGAAAGAAGGAAGGCGAGGTAGAGTAGGGAAAGGCTGAGAGGGAAAAGGACAGTTTTTAGGTTTTCCTTAAGCAAAAAAACCCTAATTAAGCCCAAACTAACCCTAGATGCTAGGTTTTAAAGAGAAAGAAGGTTTTGGGACAAAGGGTGTAGATTTTACCCTAACCCTAGGGCATCTAAGGAGGTGACAAACGTTCCTTTTGGGAATCCTATCCTAGGTTTGACAACAAAACCTAAAGGCTTAAGCTTCTAACCCTGGAAGGACTCCTATGAGGGACGTACTTCTACAAACCAAGGTGACTAAAGGTTGATAAATGACCTAGCCAAGATAAAATGCAATTCTAGTGGCTACCATCCAATCCATAAACATACATCATTCATCAACATTTAACAAAGAGAGATTAAGAAAAACCCTAGATACCTCCTTGTGCAAGTGTTTAGCTAACAAATCATAGCATCACCTTTGGCAAGAGCAAAGAACAAAAGAAACTTCAACTGATTTCCATCAAACCCAGGAAATTACCTTCCTCAAGAGGGACACATCACTTCCAAAGAGCCCTAGTAGGGTAAAATAAGTGCATATTGTTTGATCCCACTTGTCTTATGTTCAAATGAAGTGAGGAGAGGTTAATTTATAGCCTCTCACACTAACTTTATCTAAATATCTAGGTCGACATGCCTTAAAATGTCAATTTGAAATTATAAAATGTCAAATTAAAATTATAACATAAAATAATATAAAAAATGGTCTAAAGTATGCTTAAAGTAGGCTATCTAGGGTATTTCCCCCCTAGGTGCCTAAAACTGCTAAAAATAAGCGAATCACTCCGAATGAAGGGTTGGAGTGAGTTGGAGGGAGGGCATCATGCCCCATCTAACCCCGAAATGTTGTAAATCCCTCAACGCCCCCCTCAAAGCGACAATTTGACCTAGGTAGAAGAATGGCGTTATTTGAGGTAGGGGAGGCCAAGGAGAGAGAGCGTCAGTCAGCTGAAGGGCCAGGAGAGCGTCTAAGGTAGTTGTGAAGGGAGACCAAGGTCTCGTAGCTGAAACAAAGGCCACCAGTGCAAGGAAGCAAAGTGTGGGGTCATGTGACCTAGTGATCAACCACTCGGAGGCTCGGACACCAACCTTAGGGGTAAAGACCCCAACAAAGGGTAGTCAACTGTGTCATTAAGCCATAGTACTCCTAAAGGAATGACCAAAGGGCTCGTCCATGGCCACCACTGTTGAATAACACCCTTCCTAGTAAAAGAAATGCATCTATCCCCTTGGGGCACATCTGAAGGTGCGCTGGGTACAAGTGCAGTGTAATAGGATTAAATCTAGTATGGTAATTTAAATAAGAACAAAAGAGCATAAGTATCACCGACAACAGATTGCAAGTTTTAAATCTTAGATAATTACTCATAAGTAAGCAAGTTGAACATTCCAGTGCCTACTCTATGGATTAGAATATAATTTGCTAAGATAGATAACATAGCTTGCATAAGAAGAAATGTAACTAACTAATATCACCTCGATTATATCCAAGCATTTACAACCATGAGATTTTTTGCACCATCAGACAAACCATCAAAGTCTCAACTTTATTCATAAAAATAGAAGCAAATACGTCAATTACAAGAGCATACGTTCCTTGCATTCCATCAAATAATGGAGAATGACCTCACTTAAATAGAAAACCAAGCCCATGGGGGCTCCTTGGCTAACTGAAGATGATTGGGGTGAATTTGAGCTTGAGAGGGAGCGAACTGGGGTGGGTTTGAGTAATTTGAGGGAGATTGGAGTTGAAAGAGGCCACCTTGAGCCTTGGGATTAACCCCCATCCAATTAGAAGATGCCCAATCAACATATGCACCTTCCATGAAGGAGAATGCACCCCCTCTCCTTGGACAAACTCGTCATAACTTCAGATTTGATTGACATCAAGTTAATTGCCTTCAATTGCTCCCCAACATGATCCTTAGTTAACTTAGAACATGTTCGAGACAAGATTCCCTTGATTTAGAAATGTGTTTTTCTCCATATTTTCCATTTTTCTAATTTTTTATTCTCTTTTTTCTTTTTTCGGAGAGAATTTCACTTAAGTGATAAATAATCACTTAAAACTTAGGAAAAGTGGGTTTTGGGGTAAAGCGGGTGCTCTAAGTTTGAAAACGAGCATCCCCATGGTAAACTTGCCCCCCTAACCACACTTTTATGACACTTAACTTATAAAATATTAAACACATTTTAACGGGAAAAACGTTATTCTAAAAAATTAAAATAACGTAGGGGGACGTAGTACATGTTCATAATGACTCAAATTGATGGCTAGCATGTTGATATACATAGACACATAGACTTTAATAACCTCCTAAGGCCTAACCACCTAGGTGAATACTCCATCGTTGGCGGTTTGAGTGAAAAACTTGAAAATTATATGCCGCTGACAAGCAACATATAATTAACAACGAAAAAACACTCTAGAGTACCACATTGATAGCTAATTCTAAGTTGGTCGAGCCTTTTACAAAATGTCATCATGCTACACCAACTTATTACAATTTCCCCGCAGGGTATGAACATGCAAAATTTAAAAAGGGGCCAAAATTTGGCCCCAAAAGGACTTCCGAACTTCTGATCACTGATAATGAACAAGGGACTTGTTCACAACTTCGGTAGTTCACTGGAAATCCACTTAAGGGCAACTCTAGTGGATAACAGTGATGTGCACTTCTCTTGGGATGATTGTCTTTGCTTGATGGTGGATGGATGAATGATCTAGGGCTTCTTTCTTGCACATGCTATAGTTGATGCTAGACTTGTTGGAATAACACATGCATAAGTGTGACCTAAACATTTCTTCTTTGCTCATCTCTTGTTGAATGCTGGTAAATAATGTTACTATGTGGATTGAATGGTAGTTTTATGCTGCATTTTCTCTAAATTAGGGCTTTTTACCAATATTCTATCAACTTTGTATGAAGAAAACGTCTTGCATATGGGTTTACTATTGCTTTTGGGGCCTTGGACTTTTCCATTTTCCTTAGTTATGCTCACCTATCGAACTCTAGAGGTTGATAGGTGATGCCCTAGCTTGCAAGTGCTAGAGGGACATTTCAAGAGAGGGACACTTGCCATGATCTCTCAATATATTTATTGTACTTGATTTTTCAGCATTTATTGTACTATATTTATTGCTGCAATTTTATGCATAAAAAGACATAAAAATATGAAAAATTCCCAACTAAACAGTAGAAAATTCATAACTCCAAAAATAGTAGATTTATCGATGGATATTGAAGGATGTCCGCATTTTATGTATTAAAAACCCTAAAAATCATATATTATCAAAAGAGTCCTAAAATTTACATAAATTAAAGTTCTACAAATATTTGGAATTTGCTAAATCTAGTCCACCCATTAATTTTGGCCGAGTAGATTTATCCACAAATCTTGAAGGGCGTCCCAATTTGAGCACTTGCATTGGGAAACGTGAAATTATCATATCTTCAAAACCCTGGCTAACGTTTTGCATCTGAGGCCATCTCTGATCTTGCCTTAACCTCCTTATCCTTCTCCCATTGAGGACACTTATCTAAGGTGTCCTTGGGCTTATATTAAATTTATTGGGGAACGTGAGACTGCGTTGCAAATCTTTGTTATCTATTATGGCGGATAAGTGTTGGTGTAGTAGTTGCGTGAGGCACATCCTCACACAAGTCGGCCCAAGAACTTTAAATTAATAAAATATATTTTTATTGTGGCATAAGAGAAGTCGTCCCCAGTTAAGATTAGAGTTTGACCCAGTTAAAAACTCACCCATAAAATAGTATAAATAGGAGGGATGCCTCATTTGATCAAGCCACGCAAGCAAATTCGGTCCAGTAGCAGGGAGGTTTGCTCAAATCGGTAAAAGGTTGGTTTCTAGGGTTTTCCAGCATTGAAGAAGTTCGCTCTTGTTTTCTTGGGCTTATGCTACTGCAATATGGATGTACATTGATCTCTATTGGGAGGTCTGAGCTCAGGGGAGACAATAGTATTGTATTGTCTATGGTTGGGAGGTGGTAGATTATCACCATGCTTAAACGAGCTCCACATTCAATTTTTGTTTATGTGCTTCATCATTCTTTTAGTGATCATTTCTATAAACTCTATCATGGTATCATAGCAGTGCTAAAAGAAGCAATTGTCGGAAACTAGGGCTCCATACTTTGTAGTGTTTTCAACCAGAATTTATCTTGAAAGGAGCATTGAGCTACTCGTCGTTAGAATGTGCATCTTTCAGTGGAGGCCAAATTGTGATTAGTGAAGTTTCAATTTTTTACCTAATAATATCAGGGTCAAGACCTAGGGCTTCTTGGATCTAGCCTTTCTATCCACAGTTTTGGCTTGCTCTTATCTTTCTCCAACTTTCCTTGATAGGGCGCAACTATCTGTGGAATTAGTTTTACTCGTATCTACTCTTCAAATTTGACCTAGCTCCTGCTAGGGTTTCGAGTCCAGTTTTGCAGTCAAGATGATTGGCATGAAGGTTGAAGATAGAATTGATGGGACTTCCATCTTCAGCTCATGGAAGTCTAGGGTTTTTCTTATCTTAGAAGAAAATGATCTTTTGAATTTTGTGAATGAGAAGGTTCCAGAACCAGAAGAGGAAGCCGAGAAGGCTTAGTGGAGAAAGAATGATGCTAAAGGAAGGAGATCTTGGTAGATTTAGTAAAAGACCATTTGGTTCCTCAAATCTCTCAGAAGAAGACTGCTAGGAAGATGTTTAGAGCCTTGAGGAAGCTGTTTGAAGATATCAATATCAACCGTGCCCTTGCTTTGAGGAATCAACTATGAAATCTCAAGGTGTCAAGGTCAGAATTAGTTGCTTCTTACTTTATGAGGATCTCAGAGCTTAGAGATCAACTAAGCTTCATTGGAGATCCACTTGATAATAGAGAACTTGTGATGAACACTCTTAATGGCCTCCCTCCATCTTGGGAACCATTCATTCAGAGTCTTAGTGGGCAACCCAAGTTGCCTAAGTTTGATTGTATATCGGTAGTTTGCATACAAGAAGAGACGAGACTTGCAGTAGGAGGCGGGCTACATGGCATTCAACTTGAAGAAAGTAAAGCCCTTACATATGTTAAGATTCCAAATGCTAAGCTAGATTATCAGCATTCAATTTCAATTTCATAACAAAAGCATATAGACAGGATCATTGAAAGAAACAGTATCACAAGATCAACACAGATTTACCCTGGGTAAACCCTAATGGGAAAAACCCAGCAAAAGCTTCCTCAATAGAGATGATCAAAAGATAAAAGATAAAACACCAAACTGATCCTTCTCCTCCTTGCAGCTACAGCTCTCTCTCTCTCTTATGTGCTACACAAGTGAGTGTGAGTGTGTTCAAATGAGAAGCACCTCACATCTATTTATATTCTTTAGTTTACTTGACATTTCACTCAACCAAGTCGGCCCTACTAAAATTGATTGGGACGACTTCTCTGGGAGGACTCAAACAACTTAATATTATATTAATTAGGGTGTTAATGACTCGACTTACAATGGAGGGGAATTCCTCATGACTCTTAGTAATTCTCCCGATAGGAACATCGGGGCATAATTAAATATAAAATGATTCTCCCGATAGGAACATCGAGGTATAATAAGTAAATACACTTCGAAGTTACAATAATTCAACGCTCCCCCTTAACGAGAAGGGTATTCTACAACAATAACAACAACAACAATAGGAGAAGGAGAGAAAGCATCTTCAATATCATCAGGGTGATACATCTATAAATCATTGGAAGCTTTTTTATCATCTTAGACATATAGTCTTCATCTTCAATTTCAGCAGCAGCAACACTTTGATCAACAACATCATCATTAGCAACAACTCTTTGAGGAACATCATCATCACACTCTGATCTTTTAATCAACAACATCATCATCGTCATCAACAATACTTTGAGCAACATCATCATCACACTTTGATCTTTCGATTAGCAACATCATCATCAGCAACAAACTGCAATCGACAATATGAAGACGGAAGTCTATGGATCACTTTTAGGACTTAAGTCCAAGGATGATGCAATCCTACCACATTCTCGAGGATCGAAGTCACCAGATACAATTACGGGATAATCACTCCCTATCACTTTAGGACTAAGTCCAAGGATGATGCAATCCTACCACATTCTCGAGGACCGAAGTCACTAGATACAATTACGGGATAATCACTCCCTATCACTTTAGGACTAAGTCCAAGGATGATGCAATCCTACCACATTCTCGAGGACCGAAGTCACCGGATACAATTCAGGACAAATGTCTAGGGATGATACAATCCTACCACATTCTCAAGGACTGAAGCCACCGTATACAATTTAGGACAAATGTCCAGGGATGATACAATCCTACCACATTCTCGAGGACCGAAGCCACCAGATCACTTTAGGACAAATGTCCAGGGATGATGCAATCCTACCACATTCTTCGAGGACCGAAGCCATCGGATCACTTTACGACAAATGTCCAGGGATGATACAATCCTGCTTCTTTCTCGGAGACATAAGTCTATAGATCACTTTAGGACAAATGTCTAGGGATGATACACTCCCACTGCAACATCACTTCTCCCTCTTTTGGGGAAGGTCTTTCCAAACAACACCAAGGTTGTCTCGAAAATATTCAAACTTTATTCGAGACAAAGGCTTCGTCAACACATCAGCAACTTGTTCATCGGTGCTCACATACTGGAGCTTTATGGCTCCCTTCTGTATCATATCTTAGATGTAGAAATACCAGATTTCTATGTGCTTTGACTTATCGTGGAACACTGGTTTCTCCGTCATCTTTATACAACTCTGGTTATCACATAGAATCACTGTGGTATCCAACTCCAGGTTGAATAAACTTGACATCAGCTTCCGAAGTCATATGGCTTCACAACTAGTAGAGCAAGCTACTATATATTCTGCTTCAGCCGTGCTAAGAGCAACACTGGACTGTTTCTTGCTAAACCATGAAATCGTAGCAGACCCTAGACTATGACATCCACCTGATGTACTTCTTCTGTCTGAGACACTTCTAGCCCAATCTGCATCTGTATAGCCATACGATCTGTAGTCATGGTTTCCATCATAGCATAGACCAAAGTCTATAGTTCCTTTCAGATATCTCATCACATGTTTTGCAGCTACCAGGTGAACAAGTCTAGGTTGAACTAGATACTGTCTCAAGGTGTTCGCAGCAAAACAAATGTCTAGTCTAGTATTTGTTAGATACATTAACGACCCAATAATCTGTCTGTATTGAGTCACATCTACTAGTTTTGATGATTCATCAGCAAAACAACTTCAGGTTGGTATCCACGGATGTGACCATGGCTTTACATTCCAACATATCAAATCTTTTCAAAATTTCCACTGCATACTTTCCCTGATTGAGAAAGATTCCTTCTGAGTTCTGCCATACTTCTAGACCTAGGAAATAGTGCATTAGACCAAGGTCTTGTTGATGAAATTGTCATTGATGCCAACATGGTCTTGATGTCATGAATGTCACCATTTTGTTGAAGCTCTTGAAGAAAACCTTCTGATGATGCTGAAGACCCTAAAGATAATCCTGAAGCCTTGGCAGACAATGGAGAAGCCCATGAAGTCTTGGAACCCTTGATGAAGACCCTGATGACCTTGCAAAGGTCATGGAGCCCACTACTGGCAATTCAAGTCATTTCATGATGGCCTGCACAAATTGAAGAAAATATGAGTAAAGGATCTTGTCAATGCAAGCAAGACCCTCATAAGATGATAGCCCTCGTCATGCCCTTTCCAACGGTAGGTGGCACGTCACGTGGTTCCTCATGGTCGATGAGATATTAACTTTTGAAGTCGACCCAACGAAAATTATAAGTCAACTCAGTCAAACACAAAGTCGGCTCAGTCAAAGTTTTATTAAAAAAATAATAAAATATTTTTATAGTATGTCGGCCCCATTAAAAATAAATTAAATATGTA